>JAODAL010037733.1:0-40054 GCA_025379985.1 Phyllomedusa bahiana
TGCCATTTTGAAAAAGCCCCCAAAAATGGTCTGCGGACAACCCCTTTTGCCGCATGAGCATTGTGGTATTTATTTTCTGGAACGACTTTGGGACACTCTGAAACAACAGGTCCCCCACGACGGAGGAGGAGAGGGGGGGACACACCGGACACGGGCCTTTCTCTCCGTAAATCAAAAGGGCCCCGACAGTTTCCCAATTTCATCGGTTTCATTAGGCATGTTCGGGGCCCGGCTGTGAAAGGGGGCCATATCTCAGGGTGCTCATCCAGGAAGTCGGGGCTGTGTTGAAGTGGCCGGGGGGCAGGGAGGGGGAGGGGTTTCCCCTAGCACCGCGTTCCGACTCCCTGCCTTGGAAAGAGGTTGCGCAATTGAGGCGGAGGAAAAGGGTAGGAAGACAGTTTGCTGTGCCCTGCCCAAGGGGGTTGGGGAAATAAAGGCCCCATCTTCAATGATGTTGGATGCTCCATTTCCCTCCAAATATCCTCGCTTAAAGGCTCAAAAAAAACAACATTATTTGTGGCCACCCTCCGGGATCCCCGGTACAAACAAACTCACATTTTCCCTTCCCCCCACCCAAAAGAGAGTAAAATGCGGGAAAATGGAGCCTTGCGATGATCAACGGGGAGACAAGTTGCGTCGCTTCACTTTCCCCAAATGTCCGGTGGAACAACATCACGAGTGACAGCAGAGAGTGCCAAGGGCTAGCGGCACAGCAGGAAGGGTGGCAGAAGCCAAATGGGTACCTCTGGAATCTTTGTTTCCACCCACCAACGCATGCAATGCAGGGCACACCCCCACCAGGCCGTTAAATCATGGTACGATACTGCTTCCCCAACGAGTTTTGTATGGGGGGGCCCGGGCCCCCAATAGTTCTGGGACCCAAAATGGACAAATGGCCCAGCGGGCTCGTAGGGATGGGGGGTTTTGCCCCTGCCCAGCAGCCAGCGTCATTTTGAGCGCCTTTAGAAGTGGAGGTATTACAGAAAACGTCCGGTTTCCAAGATAATGTGGATCTTTTGAACTCAAGATAAATCAGGCATGGATCTCTGTGTGTTTTTGGCCCCAATTGCCGAGGTCACCCTTTTGCCCGGGTTACTTTCCTTCCCTCTTCAAACAGAAAAGGTCCCCTTGAAAACTTTTTTTTAAAATGATCATTTCTTACTGCAATTTTTATTCTCTTTTCCCAACAGTTCTTTTGCTGGTTTTTGCTGTGAGGAGACTTTTTAAAGACAGCAACGTTTCATGACAACACCGTTTTTCCATTTTTCACTTTATTTTTAGAAGTTTTCGATTGTCAATGGTTTTGAGGTCATGTTGCTGTGAGTTTACAGCTATAATTATGGTCCTTTGGAACAGAAATGTGACTTCTAAGTGGAAATTTCTCCCTCACAATTTTTAATAGTGGCGGAAGTCATTTTTATAATTTTTTGGGGTCATGTAGCTGTGAGATACAGAAATAATCATGGTCCTTTGGAACAGAAATGTGGCTTCTAAGTGGCATTTTTTCCCTCACAAATTTTTAATAGTGGCTGAGAAGTCATATTTAAGTTTTTGGGGTCATGTAGCTGTGAGATACAGCAATAATAAAGGTTCCTTTGGAACAGAAATGTGGCTTCTAAGAGGCTTTGAAATGCAGAAATACTACGGTCCATTATAAAAAAATTTTGTTTCTAACAGAAATTTGTTCTTCACAATTGTCCAAAGTGGCTAAAGGGGTCATGCTTTGAATTTTTGGGGCATTTTGCTTTGAAATGAAGCTATACTACAGGTCCTATTATAAAATTTTTTTGTTTCTAACAGACATTTGTTCTTCACAATAGTCCAAAGTGGCTCAAGGGTCATGCTTTGAATTTTTGGGGGCATTTTGCATTGAAATGCAGCTAAACTACAGGTCCTATTATAAAAAAATGTTGTTTCTAACAGACATTTGTTCTTCACAATTGTCCAAAGTGGCTCAAGGGTCATGCTTTAACTTTTTTGGGGACTTTTGCTTTGAAATGCAGCTATACTACAGGTCCTATTATAAAAAATGTTTTTTCTAACAGACATTTGTTCTTCACAATTGTCAAGAGTGGCTCAAGGGTGATGGTGCTGTCAGAAACAGGAATAGGTAGGACACTGTTAATGGACACATATTGCAAAATGACTTGTTTTTGCAAGATCTTTAACATAGCTATCAATCCCTGTATTGAGACAACCCCATTAATACAATTAAAAAAAGAGAAACAAAGACATGGGGATTCCATCCTATTTTAAAAATGTTTTTTTCTAGAATTAAACTACTAAAAAACTTGCATATACAAAATAGCTGGTAAAAAACTTCCTCTGAATTGTACAGGGAGGCACAGGAAAACTTGACCAGATATAGGTTATTCAGAGGACATGGAGTATGGAGCCGGACAGAGAACAAAGTACAGAGACAATTTCCTCCCGCACGTTGAGTAAAAATAAGAAAAAGAATGCCAAGAAAAAGGGCACCTGGGTGGAACAGGAGCGTTAACCCCCAGTATTTCCAAGTGAAGCTCAATTGGTCCCCTCATACGGAGGGGCAAGCGCTACCAGGACAGGGACAGTATATGTCCCCGTGAAACTAAAAATGGTGGTTGAAAGACTCCTTTTTCGGCACTTTTTAAACTGGGGTCATGCATTTGGGGCTCATGGCCTGTGGCCCAGGACAGATATAGTCAATGTCCAGTGAAACTAAAATGGTGGTTGAAAGACTCCTTTTCCCCGACACTTTTGAAACTGGGGGTCAGACAGGTTTAATGGTCATTCTGCGGTACAGGACAGATATAGTCAATGTCCCGTTGGGAAAATAAAATGGTGGTTGAAAGACTCCTTTTTCCGGCACTTTGAATCTGGGGTCATGCGGGTTTGGGGCTCATGCTGTGGCCAGACATGTATAGTCAATGTCAGTTAAACTAAAATGGTGGTTGAAAGACTCCTTTTTCCAGCACTTTTAAATCTGGGGGTCATGCAGTTTGGGGCTCATGCTGCTTTTCCAGGACAGGGATATTCAATGTCCAGTTCAAGTAAGATGATGGGGTTTCAAATCATACTGCCCCTTTTGACACTTTTTAATTTGTGGGTGATACAGGTTTAACGGTCATGCTGTGGTACAAGACAGGGATAGTGAATGTTGTGTGTTTTTTTCTGTGGCTTTTTTAACCTGTGTGTGTTGCCTAAGATGTAGCACGTATCCATTTGACTGTTGTGGATGTTAATTCCAGCTTTCTCCACCCTGTTTGGTGTAAGAATGAAGGGTGTTGTTGTCTCCCATAGACTTTAATGGTCATCGCTCATAATCGACTGCTCACTATCGACTATCTTGTCGATGATGGTCGACGATCGACCCTCGCCCGATGTTGATGGCCAACGCAATCGCTCATCACTAGTCATTCACAATGGTTCTAAACTTCAGGTGTCACGAAGAAAGCCACAAATTGATGTCATCTTGCGTGACCCGGAGCAATTTCTCCCGTGTGTGACTTCGTTCACCCAGAGGAATACTCCTGTCCACTTGGATCATAAAAAATCGTTAATGGCCTTTCTCTGTTCATCAAGTTTCCCCTGATAATTAATTTCCTGCTGTTAATATATTTATTCCTGTTCATCAGTTCCTGTCTGCCCATCTACCCGACCTTTCTGCTACGTTACCTGACCTCGAATCTCCGCTGCCTGCCCTGACCTGCTGGCCTGACCTTTGACTACGAGTTTCGTCTGATGATTTGGTAACGTGCTGCGCCTCGGCTGCCACCGCAAGCTAGTCGCGCCAGGGGTAGCGACCTGGCAGAACTCCCGCCGCAGAAAGTTCATCCTGCCTTGCGGCGGGCTATAGTGAATACCGGGACCTACTTAGGCCCCGCTCCCTGGTGCAGCCGTTACCAGCGGTGCCTTGCCGTGGTCCAGAGGAGCCACTACCCTTGTAGTTACAATGGCAGAAGTGAATGCCAAGTTTCCTGGCCAGTTCTTTGAATGGTGCAGAGTCCACCACTTGAAAAGGGAGGGACTGCAGTACCAACAACTTAGGGTTGGCTAGACGCATACTGCTGTCTCTTGGCAATCATCTCGGTGAACGACTGCTGGCATCATGAGTGCCGAGGAGCAGGAGTATGTGGACCTGTAGATGATGTAACAGACAGGGAGTTGTCTTCGGCAGAGGTGGTGAAGCCTTGACTGCCTGAAATGGGAGGTGTGCCACTGGGTGCTGCTGCTGTTGGGACAGGATGGACCACCACATCTGAAACACGTATGGTGACACTGCATGATGTTGATGCAGGGCCGTGGTGCCAAAGTTAGGTCCCTGGTCACGCTTTACTTTCTGCCAACAGATTCTACATATAGTTATGTTCAACCCTCCTCTGGTGTCTCGTCAAAAAACTGGCACACCGCCGAGTAGGTGATTTTACCACCAAAGCTCTGCACTGACTGACTGTTACCGCCGCTGACAAAGTGAGCCCCTGTGCCGCTACTTTCTGGGACCTGCAAAGTGGGTGGTCTAAATCGTGGCCATTTGGCTCCAAACCTCACACTGCTGCCCCCCTGCTGATTCCCGGCCACACTACCGACTTACGGGCTGCCTGACATGCAAGCTGCCGCTCTCTTCTCCCAATGATAATGGTGAAGCCCTTGTACACTATTGGTCTGGGTCAGCTGATAGCATCACATGGCTTTCAAAACCACCAGTATGCTGATGACACACAACTTTACATCTCCGGCCCAGACATTAACTCTCAACTGTCCAAGATCTCAGATTGTCTGTCGTCCAAATCCTCCTTCTTCTCCTCCTGTCTCCTAAAACTTAATGTAGAGAAAACGGAATGCTTCCAGGGCCAGGACAATGGGAAGTCGAGGATAGGAAACCGTGTAGGGCACCACTACATCCCAGGGAGAAAAGGGGGCACAGGGAGGCATAAAGTGGGCTGAATTTTCCATTTGGGGGGCACTTTATGCCTTGTTTAACTAGGGCACCTTACCTTGTCCCAGCCTTGCTTTGTTCATCCGGCTCCCAAGTGCGATTGGCTACAATTAGTGTTTGCCTGTCACCGCCATCCATATCAACAGTGTCACTGTACAAAGCTTGACCACTCACAACATAACCCCCCATTGCAACGCTCCTCATCACTTTTTGCCCGCTTCTGCAAGAAGCAACGGATGTCTTCCCCACTGCTCACTGTCCTCAAATAGTTGGTCCTCACTGTATAGTGAGCACATAGTAGTTTTCTGGCTGTGGGAAGCGAACGAGACAGAGGTGGGTTGAGGGCAGGTGAGGGGCCCTCACCTGCTCTCGAGCCATGCCAACTAAGGGTTGTGTCTGACATACCTGCCGACTCTTGGCTGGGATTGTCAGATGTCATCTGGGAGAAAGTGTATGACCTAGTGTGTGGTCAACACATGGCCGCTAGATGACACCAGAAGCTTTGGCCTTGCAGGGTGACCCCTGCTGTGACGTCCCCTTACTGTGCTGCGACCTATGGCGGCTCCAGGAACCTACTATTGTGTTCTTTGACGCTATTGTAGGATCTTAGCCCTCAGCTTGTTTTTTCCAGCTGGCGCTGCTATGACTTTATCAGGCTGCATTCCAGCTTCAGTTTTTTTGGTCAGTTTTGCCCCCGTAAGTGTCCAAGGAATTGAGTGAAGCGATTCTAATAGCGGCGACAGTAATGTGCGTGTCATACTAAAACACAGCATTGTATGAAGACAAAACCAAGCATATTTAAGGATGGCACAATGTTCTACAGCACCCTACAGGCTTTCTGCAGTCAGGAAATAGCTGTTTTTTAACACAAATTTTGTCGGGAAATTCGGCAAAGTCGGCGAATCAAATTTTTTAGAAATTCGCCCATTTCTAACCAGCATCACTTCCTCTTTCCACAACATAGGGGTAACCTAAGGAAACTGAAAGTGATGGTGAAGCATCGCACCAGAAGTGTTTGCACAGTTGAAGCAAGAGAGACCTGCTGAAAAGCAAGGCAACCCCTAAAACACCCTAAAAAGTCTAATGGGTACAGTTAGCCTTCAGCATAGGTTTATAGATAGGGACAGGGTTAGAGAAACAATATACACTCACCGGCCACTTTATTAGGTACACCTGTCCAACTGCTCGTTAACACTTAATTTCTAATCAGCCAATCACATGGCGGCAACTCTGATTTAGCAGAACATGGTCAAGAAAATTCCCCTCTTAAAAAACCGAGCTCAAAAGGGGAAGAAAGGTGATTTAGTCCTTTGAAGGGGGCAGGTTGGGTGCCAAAAGGGGTGGTCTGAGATTTCAGAAACTGCGATCTCCTGGGATTTTCACGCCAAATCTAGGGTTTACAAAAAGGGTCCGAAAAAGAAAAAACAAGTGGCGGTCCTTGGGGGGAAAGCCTTTTTGACCCCTGAGGTCAAAGGAAAAAGGGGGCAGACGGTTTCGAGCGAAAAAAAGGCAAAGTGACTCAAATACCCACCCGTTCAACCAAGGTAGGCAGAAGAGCCTCTAAAGCAAAAAAGGGGCAAAACTTTGGGGCAGATGGGCTACAGCAGCGAAGACCCCACCGGGGGCCACTCCTTTTAGCTAAGAACAAAAAGAGGTCCAATTTGCCCAAGCTCACGAAATTTGGGCAGTAAAGATTGGAAAAACGTTGCCTGGTCTGAAAAATCTCGTTTCTGCTGCGACATTCGGTGGGAAGGTCGAATTTGCTCAACACAGAAAAACATGGATCCCTCCTGCCTGTATCAACGGTTCGGCTGGGGGTGGGGGGGTGGGGCTGGTTGGGAAAAATTTTTTTGGGACTCTTTTGGCCCCCTTTGGGACCAATTGACATATTGCAAACCTTTTTGGTCTATGCACGAAAAAGAGGGAGTTCTGAAGGGGAAAAAGGGGGGGCCAACCCCTTACAGCATGTGTACCCAAAAAAGTGGCCGGTGATGTAGGTTCGAATTCCTGAACCCAAATTTTTTTTTTCAAGTTCAGTTGAACCCCGGGTTTAACTGAAAAATGGCATTTAAAAAAACACTGTATTCCATAATAATTTTATTTTGGTCAAATTATAAACCACGTTTTCACGTTTCCCAAAAAAGAAAGGAACAACATTCATAAAGGGGTGTTGCCCAAAGTGGAAAGCTATAACTACCAAAAAAAAACCCACCAACAATTTTCATTTAAAAAAAAAATTCTTTTTTTTGAAAATTTTTTTTCTATATATAAACACGTGATTACAGAAAAGATGCCTCTTGATTCACCTTGACAAAGCGCAGGCAAAATGTGCGTTCGTGGCTTATTATATTTTGAATTATTTTTGGGTGTGTGCCATCTTATGTGTTTTCTTCAAGTGCTTTCTTTTTCTTATAAAGGCACTATCCACTAAGCTACCATAAGTATATGTTCGCATGACATGTTGGATCCCTTTTGGATCCGAAAAACGCATTCAGAAGTGCTGCGTCAATTGCATCCAACATTCATCCACAACTCAGGTGCGTGTTTGGATGCATTTTTGTTGCAGCAGAAATGCACCCTGTAGTTTTAAATAGGGCGGCTGCTGCATAAAATGGATCAAGAATTGTCATATCAATAAATGGATCCGAAAGATGCATCACAAAGACGCATATAAAGCACACATCGGTGATCATTCGTCTGAACGCCGATGCGTGTTTTACATTGAAAGCAATGTAAATCACACTGCACATTGTTAGGTCCATTAGGTCCATTTAGGGTACGAAACATGGATCCAAAAACGTTTCCAAAATCGTATCCAACATGCCGTGTGAACATAGCCTTAGGTTTGGATGGAGCATACTTCTGTAGCATATACTGCTAAGCGCTTGTGACTGAAATGTTTGAATAGCAACTAGCTATCACTGTGGTTTCCATTGGGTATAAAATGGCCATTTCTGTATGGTCAATATACTAGATGTGGCATTGAAGATACATGAATTGGTTAAGAGACAGGTATGATAACTTTGGCCGTCACAAATCATGTATATGTGTGATCTTCATAAAACTGAGATTGAAAGTAAATACTGCCGATTACCATTCAAATACTATATGCAGAGTTCTTGAAAACCATGGGGAATTGATGCAAAAAATATCTAAAGAGGATATAACTAATCTAATTACATTACACTTTTTCCTGGCCGAAATGCCATTTTTTCAATTGTAGCAGCATGCCATTCTATAACATCTGTCTACATTGTAGTGCGTAGACTGCACTCCTATATCTGTGTGTGGGGGAATATTTTGGTTAAATAAATTTCATGTTTTTGGTTAATCTCTGGGAGCAGGAAATGTTTCATTTTACACATTTATGAAAACATCAAGAAAATAGAATCCAGAGTGAAAAGCTAAACTCGTGGGAAGGTTTCATTTGTTAATGTTTGGGCAGCCGGAGAAGCCCACTAGTTCACCACAGAGTACAGCGTAGTAAAGCCAGCAGTTCTTGTATAGCCTATGGGGGAATCCTAGTTGTCAATCATTGTTATGGTTCAAATAACGGAATGGTGATTGATAGCTTCATGTCCCAAGAGTTTCTGCGTGACCTGAAATTTTCCAGTTTCATATGTTGTTTTGGGTGAGTGGACTTCAAAAACCACTGATAAGCTTATTACTGTGTTACGGAAACTTCCATTATGTAATTTTTTCCTGATTTATGAATCGTTGTTATTAGGATATCAGATCTCATTTGTGGCTTTAATAAATAAGACCTGCAATCCCCTGAGATGTCTCCTGCTAACAAGTACAAAACCAGAGTTTGACAGAAACATTAAAGAATCATGACACAAGCGTGGGAGTGTTGGGGAGAATGTTCATTTACATAGTAGTACAAGCTGTCAGTAATCAGACCCAACCTTCATGTCCTCAAATGTTTTATTTTCCTTCCTTAATATTATATGAAGGGACTTACTGTATGACATTTGATTACAGATCTGTAGATGGCACAACACAGGTGAAAGGGAGAGAAAATCATATTGTACACATCGGGTTGGTTGGTTTACAATACTGAGTGTACCACATCTAAAAATGATAAAGAAAACAGCTATTTAGGCATTGCTATGTGTGTTATTTCGAACAATCATCTAATACCAGGGGTCCCCAACTTCAGTTCTCAACACCCACCAACAGGTCATGTTTTTTGGCTGTCCTTAGCATTGCACAGGTGATTTAAATATTGTCAGTGAATTGTATGAGAGATCCTAAAACATGACCTGTTGGTGGACCTTGAGGACTGGAGTTGGGGAACACTGATCTATTATATTGGAAAAATGTGCCAACATTTAAATCCTCAGTCAGGGAACATTTTAGCCCCAAAACTGAATGCAAATAGCTCATGTTATGAAAATTTGCATAAAAACAATCTTTTGAAGCAATAACTGTATCATCCTTGGGTGCAATCCAGATACCTGAAGGTGCCTCGTTCATCTGTACAATTATACGCAAGTACAAACAAGATGGGAATGTCCAGCCATCATACCGCTCAGGAAGGAGACGGGTTCTGTCTCTCGGAAATGAATGTGCTTTGGTCTGACTTGTGCATATCAAACTAAGAACAAAAGCAAAAGACCTTGTGAAGATGCTGGTGGAAGCTGGTAAGATTGTGTCATTGTCCACAGTGAAACAAGTACTGTATCAATATGAGCCAAAAGGCCACTCTGCCAGGAAGACTCCATTTCTACAAAATAAACATATAAAAGCCACATTCAAGTTTGCAATTGAACAAAGGAACAAAGACCTATATTTTTGGAGACATGTCCTGTGGTCTGACATAACTAAAATTTAACTGTTTGGCCATAATGGCCATTGTTACATTTGGAGGAAAAAGGGAGAAGCTTGGAAGCCCGAGAACATCATCCCAACTGTGAAACATGAGGGTAGCAGCATCATGTTGTGGGATTGTTTGTTGCAGGAGGGACTGGTATACTTCACAAAATAGATGACATCATGAGGAAAGAAGATTATGTGGCAATACTGAAGCAACATCTAAAGACATCAGCAAAGAAGTTAAAGCTTGGGTGGAAATGGATCTTCTAAATCGACAATGACCCGAAGCATACTGCCAAACTGGTTACAAAGTGGCTTAAGGACAACCAAGTCAATGTTTTGAAGTGGCCATAACAAAGCCCTGATCTCAATCCTATTGAAAATTTATGGGCGAAGCTGAAAAGGCAAGTCCGAGCAAACGCGACCTACAAACATTGGCTCAGTTACAAACCCGTGTTGTAGGAGGAATGGGCCACAATTCTACCAACTATGTGAGAAGCTTGTGGAAGGATATCGAAACATTTGACCCATACAGTTAAGGGCAATGCTACCAAATACTAATGAAATGTACTTTTGATTTTGCAGAAAGTAATAAATATGCCTTAAAATTATTTCTCATTATTCTGGCATTTGGCAAATATAAATAATTTTAGTTCCTAATTACCTAAAAGGGGAAAGTTTATTCTGATTTATGTCAGATAGTGAGAAAAACATGCACAAGTGTCTTTTTATATAGTGTATGGAAACTTCTGGTTTCAACCGTATATATTAGTATTTTGAATTTCCACTTAGATAACCCTTTTAATATCCCCCCTATGTATGAAGGAGTCCTTAAACTGCATGTGTGAATCTAGCCACAAAGTATTGCCGTTTTTTCTTTCAGTTGATTGTCTTCCTGTAAATAATGACAATCTGTTATCATTCTTAAAGGCTATAGATTTTTTAACATCTAGTCAATACCTAATTGTTGTTTAATCAGAGTAATTTATTCCTCTGGCTAAAATAAAACAAACTGACTACATGCTACGCCAACCAATTTGTTATGAAAGTGTAACTGTATTAATGTATTATTGTGCTGAAAAACAATGACCATCAAAATTAATGAATTTCTATGTAATCTATAAACGCCATGCTTTATTAATGACCTTTTGCAGCCAAGCCATGCTTTTATTGTGATTTACTGCTAAAGAATAAACAGGTTAATAAGAGCCGCTTCTGGGTTCAACGCATACATACATAACAATAAAAATATCACATATTCACTGTAATTTTTTTCTTAAATGAATAAAAAAAAGAAAAAAAGGCAATTATAATAAAAAATTGGTAAATAAAATAAAATGCAAGCAATGCCAATAGCAGCAGAGATTTCTCGATGTTGACTGGTAAGAATAAAATATTGCCCAGCCTCGTGACAAGCAATCACTGCCAATCGTAATAAGATTATTTCCCTCTTGGAAAATTCACAGAAAGCTTTCGATCCATGCTGAGCACATTCAAAGACAGAGCGCTGGGCACACTCCCCTCTTTGGTTCATTATCATTCTCAGGTTATCCAAGCCAAGTGAATCAGGAAAGCAAATGAATTAGTGAGAATTAAGAAGCCTCTGTGGTCTGAACCCTCTCCAAATCTCAGCAAAGATGAAAGGTAGATGCTGATGTCTCGTGTCCCAGGGTTCTTAGAAATAGAGCATTAGCCCCCAGCCACTTCCTCCAGAGTCCTGCTGAAATACACGGGCAGTTAATGTTGCCTAACATCTCCTGACCGTGGCTTTATCCATGGGGGAAAAGTTTTGCCAGGCTGCAAAAAAATAAACTTCATTCATTCTTAATTATTTTAGCCACTCTAGCACCTGACCACCAATACATTGTAAGAACATATAAGACATACTGTTTACTATATTCACCATTTAACTCTTTTCTTTCTTCAATATAAAATTCAGATAAAGCAATGAAAATCTGTAAATCAATCAATTAATCAATCTATCATCTGTCAATCTGTATGTATGTATGTATTCATATATATCACCACATATATATATATATATATATATATATATATATATATATATATATAAATATATATATATATAATATATAATGTGATATATAATATTATATATAAATATATATATACTATATATATATATATATATATTATATATATATATAGTATATGTATATTATATGTGTATCTGTTGATTTAATATCTTGAAATCCATCAAATATTTATATATTTCATTGTATGTATAAAATCACATATGGATAGTTAGATAGATGTAAACTACATAGATATGGCATGGCAGATTAATGGATGGATAGATAAATAAAAAAAAAAAAAAAAAAAAAGAAATGGTATCTAATATAAACTTGTTTATTCCCATATCCAACTTTTGCCCGCCCGGGTGGAATTTTTGGGTATTTTATTCCCACAAATCATAAATTTTTGGGGCTATTACTGTTTAAAACACTATAAAACACACATGTACACTACAACAAAAACTTTCTTTTTGAATCTCAAAAAATTAGAATGCCCATTGAAAAGAAAAAGGGGTTCCCCCAGGGGTTATTTTTTTTATTTTTTTTAAAGGGCCAAAAAATGTTTTCCCAAAAAAACCTTTTGTAATTCATACTGTAAAAAAGTCTTTTACAATATAGGGGTTTTCACTATTTGTCTTAAATTATTGACACCAATTATCTTTTCAGTGATATTCTAATTTTTTTAAGTTTATATTGGACACTTTTTTTGCTGTTTTTATTTCTTACCCCTAGTTTTTTGGCTAAATTTTTTGGTTTCCTGTTTTTTTACAAATTTTCCTACAAAAAAACTCTAGATCGATATATAGAAAAGATAGCCAGTATATATATAAAATATATTTTTAAATTTTTATATATAAAATAGATAGATAATTGATAAAAAAAAATTAATGGGAATGAAAAATAGAATAATTAGATTCATTTCAAAAAAAAGTTTTAACCCGGGGACTTAACGGGGGAAGGTTTTTTCAGTTTTAAAATTTTCAAAATTTATGTATAAAAAACCTTTTTGGGAATATATTTTTAAAAAAGTTTGAAATGTTTTTAAAAAACCCTTTGGGGAAAACAAGAAAATTTTAAGTGGCTTAACGTTTTTAAATTCAGATCTACAAAACTTTTATCATTTTAAAATATTTTAAAAAACCCCCCAAAAGGGAGTATCAAAAAAATTTTAATTTATTTTTTTTCCTAAATTTTGGTTATATTCCACCTTGCTTTTTCCCCCCATTTATTTTTAGTTTGTATTATAATTGAGATGGCCGGAATTTGATTCAAAACGAAGTGGAATTCTTTTTAAAATTTTTCAGGAAAAATTTCGGTTGGGAACAAGTGAATTTTGGGGGTATTTTCGGGGGAAACAAAAGTTTGCTTTTATTAAATTTTAAAAAAATTTCCGGGCGACAATGGCGCTACATGGGGAAAAAGCACTCGGGGAAAGGGAAAAAGGGCATAGGTGCTGAAATGTGCAGAGGTGAAGCCAAAACATAGAACCCGGGGGGATTCTGTGAAGTCAAACCCCATAATAAATCCGGGCGCGCGCTTGGGCTCATTTCCCGCTTTTCACTGTACGATCAGGGAAGGTGCTGCTGGGCTGATAGCTCTTACTGAAGAAATTTATTTTTTTTAACATTTTTTGGGGTTTTGTGGGGTGTCTCCCGCTTGTTCAGAGGACTGTTCTTTAATGTTCTTTTTCTAATTTTTTGGGATATTTTGGGTCTGGAAAACCAGTGTGCGTACCCCTGCAGGGGGCCAAAAACATTCAATATCCAAAAATGGGGGGTCTAAGCCCGTTTGTTGTATTTATTTAAAGAAAAAAGCGTTTTTTTCAATTAAAAAATACCACTTCATTTTTGGGCCCGCTTAAATTTTTTGCGCAATTTTCATCCCGGGGGGTTAAATTTTTGGGTTTTTTTGCTGGTGTGTGACCCCCAAGAAAAAACCGTTCTTTTTTTAAAGCCCCCAAAAAATTTTACATTTTTCCCTTTTGCCTTTAATTTAAAAGCAAAGGTTAATTTCAAAAAAAGGGAAACCCCTTGTTGTTTTGGGTTTGGGGAAAAAACGCAATTGTAACCCCGCTACAAAAACTACTAGTTTTTTGCGGTCCAAATTTTTTAGCGCAATTTACATCCAGGGGTTAATTAAACGTTGGTTTTTTGGTTTTTTGCTGACAAAAATAAACCGGGCTTTTTCAACGCCAAAAATATATAAAATTTTTTCCCGTAGCCCAATTCACAAGAAAAAGGGTTTAAATTTCAACTGTATTTTGTTGTGTGGCGTTTGAAAACACGCAAATTTTAACACGCTACAAAGCTATAGTTTTGTGGGCCCCAATTCTTTGGCGCAATTTTCATCCCCGGGGTTTAAATTTAAAGGGGTTTTTTTGTGGTGTGTGACAAAAATAAACCGTTTTTTCAACGCCCAAAATATATACATTTTTCCTGTACCCTAATTCACAAGCAAGGTTTAATTACAACTGTTCTCTTGTTGGTGGGTAAAAAACACGCAATTGTAACCGAAAAAAAGCTACTAGTTTGTGCGCTAATTTTTGGGGCGAAATTTACCCCCCAGGGGTTATAAAAGCGTTGTTTTGCTGGTGTGCGCCCCCAAGAAACCGTCTTTTTCAACGCCAAAATATATAATTTTTTCTGTACCTAATTCAAAGCAAAGGTTTAAATTAAAATGTACCCTTTGTTTTGTGGGAAAAAACACGCAATTGAAAACAGCTACAAAGCACTAGTTTGTGGGGCTAATTTCTTTGGCGCAATTTACATCCAGGGGTTAAAAAAGGGTTTGTTTTGCGGGTTTTGCTGACCCAAAAAAACCGTCTTTTTCAACCCCAAAAAATATATACATTTTTCCGTTGATAATTCCAAGCAAAGGTTAATTACAACTGTTCTCTTGTTGTGGGGGGGGTAAAAAACCCCGCAATTGTAACACATACAAAGCTACTGTTTGTGCGGTAAAATTTTTTGGGCCCGCAATTTACACCCGGGGGTTAATTAAGATTTTTTTTGGCTGGTGTTGCCCCAAGAAACCGTCTTTTTCAACGCCAAAATATAACTTTTTTCCTGTAGCCTAATTCAAAGAAAAGGTTAATTCAACTGTTTTTTGTTGTGTGGTGTGGAAAACCGCAATTGTAACACGTCCCAAAAGCTATAGTTTGTGCGGCTAAATTTCTTTGGCGCAATTTACATCCAGTGGTTAATTTAACGTTGTTTGTGGTGTGTGAAAAAAAAAATTTAAACGTCTTTTTCAAACCCAAATATATATATTTTTTTTTGGTAGCCAAATTTTCACAAGCAAAGGCAAATTACAACTGTATCTCTTTTTGGGTGTGGGTAGAAAACACGCAATTGAAACCGCTCTAGTTTGTGGGCTCAATTTTTGGCCCCAAATTTCATCCAGGGGTTAAAAAGCGTTTGTTTTGTGGTGTGGACAAAAATAAACGTCTTTTTTAAACGCCAAATATAATATTTTTTTTTTGGTAGCCAAATTATGCCCCGAAGGTTAATTAAGCCTGTTTGTCTTTTACATTTAGAAAAACAACAGTGTTTTTTAAACGAAACATACAAGTAAATTTTTCTGGCCTTTTGGGAGGCAATTTTATCCAATGGTTCCCCAAGTTTGTTACTGGGTTCTTTTGGGAGTAAAAAAGGGTTTTATTTATCATATAAGTTTCATCATCAAAACAGTGTCTTACATTTTAGAACAAACATATGTAGACAGAGAGGGGGCGGCTCTGCCCTGGGAGTGGCAGTGGACAAAACATTCTGGAAAGGCCAGGTACAAAAAGCAAGGGGAGTCCCCGGGGGCACTGGTGAGGCCACAACTGCCGCTGCCCTTTGCGGCCGTGGGGTTTTTCAGCAACCCAAGGGTTCTTGATTGGTTGCTGGCCCACCCTCTTCCTCCCGATAAATCTGAAACCCCAGCCAAGAGTCGGGGGAACTCAGACCAACCCTTAGTTGGCTGGCCAGGGAGGGGTCAGCGGCCCTCACCTGTCCTGCCCCCCTTGTCCCACCCTTTTCCCTCAGCCAGGATCTACTTGTGGTGGGGGCTCAGTGCCATATATAGGAGGATGAACAATTTGAGGAGGGCAGTCAGCAGCTACTTGGAGCGAGAAAGGGGGCCAAATATCCCCTGCTTCTTGAAAGGGGCGGGAAAGTTAGTGTGGAGGTGGCATGGGAGGTCTGTTGTGAGAGGTCAGCTCGGCATCCCAAGACCGGTGAGGAGGACAGCAGTACGATTTAAACAAAAATAGTGTGATGTAGCCGACCCCTTGGGAGCCGGGTGAGGAAAGGGGTTCCCCATCGTCAGGAAAAGGGGGGCTTTCAGTTTTGGGCGTCAGGCGCAGCGCGAGTCGCAAGTGGGTCGTGGGGCCCGGAGTCAGCAGGAAGCGCAGTGTGAGGTCGGGACCCAAAGCGGCCACGGGGTAAAATACCCGCTTGCGGGTCCAAGAAAGTAGGCCACAGGGTCGCGGGGGCGCGGCGGCAGTAGTCACTCAGTGCGGAGCGTTGGCGGTAAAATCCGATACTCGGCGGTGTGGCCTTTTTCTTTGTAAGACACGGAGGAGCTGAATATGGATATATGTAGAATTGTGGGCAAAAAAAGGGAAGCTGGCCAGGGAGCTAACGTTGGCCCCCGGGCCCCTGCGTCAAACATGCAGGTCACCATCGGTGGCCTGGGAGAAACCCGGTCATTGTGGTGCCCATCTTGCCGCGCGCAACAGCAGCACAGCAGCCCCCAGTTTTCCCGATGCCATTGCGCCAGTCAAGGCTCCACCCCCTCTGCAGAAGGAGCTTTTGCTTTTGCATCTTCCCGTCCAGATGCTCTGTCCTCGCTACTAATGGCCCCGTAGTCGTTCGCGGGGGGATTGCAAAGAGAAACAGTTGGCCCAAAACCACCCTAAGGTCAAGTGCCCGTGCTCCTGTCCAAGTTGTTGGGTATTGCAGTCCCCCCCTTTTCAAATGGTGGATCTGCCCCATTCAGAAAAACTAATGGCTTGTGCCAACCGGTGGGGGTTTCCCAAAGCCGTAATTTTTTTTCCCAAAAAAGGGGGTTACCAGACTTATAAATATGTAAACAGGGGTGGGCCAAATCCTTGAGTTTATCGGTTTGTTCAAGGTGCAGTAGCGGGGACGTTGGGCTGTAATCGGTCGGGGCCCAGTAATGTTTTTTTGGCCCACTGGGGAAGTGTTCCTCCCAGGCCCCCAAACAATTTGGGAAAGGGGAGACGCCGCTTTCCCCTCCACGTTGCAAACTGCTGCACCGGGCCCCAATGTGCCCCCTCCTCCTCCCCTCACCACCATCTCGTCCACAAGTACTGCCCCATCATCCCCACATGTGTGTTCTGCACCTGGCTTCCCTCGGCAAAACGAACCCAAACAGGGGGGAAACTGCTCCGCGTCATGCAGCAAAAAATGTGTGTGGTTTCTCCGCGCCAACTGCAAATCGGAACCTGGTGACGGACAATGGGGGGGAAACATGGTGCCCCCCACTACACCGAGGAGGGAGGGTTTCCATGCCCCGCAGGGCGCCGTGTGCAATTGGTTGTGAAAAGGTTCCTTAAGTCTTCCACATCTTCAGAACATTTGAAAATGGAAAGAAACTGTGCAGCACTTTATCCATTGTAAAAAGCAGGAAACCCCCTTTCGAGTTGCAGCGGCAGAAGGGCCCTCCCCCAACACACCTAAATTTGAAGTTTAAACCCGTGGAATTCACCCTGCAAATTTGGGACCGATTGTATAAACAGGAAAGGCCATTAACGATTTTTTGATGTCCAGGCGGACAGGGATTCCCCTGTGTAAATTTTGATGTCAGCCAGTGGCAGCTCATGGTGACACCTCCCGTTTGTTGAGGCCATTCGGGAGGGACGTTTTTTGTCGTGCCGGGGGACTCGAGATGAATAACGTCTTTCCCATGTTCATGTCCGGGAAAAGATGCTGAAAAATCTGTTGGGCAGGGGATGGAGTGTGGCGACTAAATCTCGGGCCCCACAGAGTCGGGGGGGACTGAAATGGAGGGGGGGAGGAGGAGGAGGAGGGGCATTGGGGGCAGAAACATTGTCTGGTGCAATGAGTGGATTTTCTACCCCGGTGAAAGAGAGGAGGAGCAGGAGCAGCTGGAGGAGGTGGATGGAGATGAGGAAGAGAGGGAGATGCCCCAAACACTGTGGCAGTATACGTGGAAATGGAGGAGGGAGCCCCCCGGAGTCACTTGTGCAGATGGCCCCGCAGCATGTTATTTTCCTGGTAGTGCAGCCCAATAGTGCATCCGGCGAGGGAGACTTCTGGCTCTCCACCTATTGGACCCTCGCTACCGGTCCAAAAAAGGGAGCCCTTTTTTCCCCGCTTTGAGAGGGAGGAAAAAACTCAATACTTGGAAATCCTCCCTTTTTCGTTGGCCGGCCTATGTGCGGCATGTCCCTCCTCTGACAGGTTGATCGGGGGGGTTTCCCCACGCTCACGTATACTGCCGCGGTGATGGGGGAAAGGGGGGGGAGTGGGGCAGTACCCCCCTATGTTTAACCCCAAGTTGGGGGCTGATGGCAGCTTCCTTCACCCACCCGTGGGAGGGCAGTCGCCAGCAGAGCAGCAGGACCCGGAGAAGTCCCTGAACCAACGGTTGGGCCTACTTGGACAGCACTCTGCCATCGTTTGAAGATCCCCTGGACTACTGGGCACCAAACTGGATGTGTGGCCGCAACTTGCCGAGTTTGCATGGGAAGCTGTCCTGCCCGGCCCCGTGTGTGGCTTTGAGCGGGTGTTTTTGTGTGGCGGGGGGGCCATCGTTACCCCAAAAGGGGAACCCGCTTGTCCAACGGGAAATTTTGGAAGATGACCCTTTTTCAAGATGAATCAGGGGTGGATGGCAGGATTTCCCCCACACAATGACTTAGGCGTCAGTCTGGGGTTTAAATTTTCCGCCTAGCAAAAATTTGATGCCGCCACCGCCCCGATGCCACAATTGCTGCCGTTCTCCCTCTGCCACCACCTCTTTCCAGGGATGGTATTGCCCCCACCTCAAACTCTGTCATTGTCCCCTTATTACCTCATGTGTGCTGTGTTGCTGTTGCCCTGCTCCACCTGTTTCATTGTGCCCCTGTCGACCTCATGCTGTTGTCCCGCCGCCGTCACCTCAAATTCTGTCATTGTGCAATTGTGGTCTACTCCTTTTTTTGCCCCTCCAGAATTTGTCATTGTGCACTGCTGACTCATGCTGCTGCTGTGTCTGCTGCCATGTCCCCCACACTGTGTCTTGTGCCTGCTGACCCCATGCTGCTCCGCCTGACCCTCTCAGCATTGTGCCACTCTGTGGTTCCTCCTGTTTTGCCACCTCCAGAATGTCATTGTGCCCTTTTGATAATGCTGTGCGTGGCTGCTGCCAGTCCCCACCTGTGTATTGTGCCACTGGACCTCATGCTGCTGCCGCCGTGACCTCCGCTCTAGTCTTGTGCCATTCTTGGCTTTTTCCTTTTTGCCACCCCCAGAATGTATTGTGCCACTGCCCCCACCCCTACTGCTGCTGTTGTGACCCCCACTTCAGTCATTGTGCCACTCTGTGGCCTAGTCCTGTTTTTGCCACCCCCGAATTTCATTGTCCACTGCTAACCCCCTTTTTTGCCGCGGTGACCCCCGCTCTCAGTCATTTTGCCATTCTGCGGCTTTTCCCCTGTTTTGCCACCTCCAGAATGTCATTTTGCCCCTGCCCGACCTCATACTGCTGTGTTGTGACCTCCATTAGTATTGTGCCCCTCTTGGGCCCGTCTGTTTTTGCCACCTCCAGAATGTCATTGTGCCACTGCCCCACCCCATGCTTCTGCCCCCCGTGACCTCCGCTCTCAGCATGTGCCATTCTGTGGCTTTCCCCCTGTTTTCCACCCCCGAATGTCATTGTGCCCACTGCCTGACCTATACTGTGCTGTTGTGACCTTAACTGTGGATTGTGCCACTTGTGGCCCAATACGTTTTGCCACCTCCAGAATGTCATTGTGCCACTGTTGACCTCATGTGTGCTGTGGTGCTGCCGTGTCCTCCCAAAGTGTCATTGTGCCCTTTCTGACTCTGTGTGTGTGGCTGCTGCCGTGTTCTCCACACTGTGTCATTGTGCCATTTTTACCTCATGCGCTGCTGTGGCTGCGCCCTGTCCCCCACACTGTGTATTGTGCATGCCCGACCCCATGCTGCTGCCGCGTGCTCGTCTCATCATTGTGCCATTCTGTGGCTTCCTCCGTTTTGCCCCCTCCAGAAATTTTTTTGGCCCTGCCTGACCCTACTGCTGCCGCCGTGACCTGCTCTAGTCATTGTGCCACTCTGTGGCTTCCTGTGTTTTGCCACCTTAGAAAGTCATTGTGCCATGCCCGACCCCTGGCTGTGGCTGTCGCCCTCACCCCCACTTCTGTCAATAAAAGTTGCCCCCTAGCTCTGCTTGTTTTTTTTTTCCCGCTTTTGGGTGACTTTATAGGCTACATTCCCCCTTAGTTTTTTTGGGCAGTTTTGCCCCTTAAGTGCCCTGGGAATTTTTAGTGAAGCTTCTCAGGGGGGGGGCGGAGTCATCTGGTGTCATACTAAAACACAACAGTGTATGAAGACCAAACCCGCTCCCTCTGCATATTTAGCATGGCACATTTTTTACTACCCTGCAGGTCTGTGCAGCCCGGGGAAATAGGTTTTTAAAGGATTCGTCCCCAAGTAATTCGGACGAATTTATTTTTTTGGAAATTCGGCGAAGTGACCGAATCGAATTTTTGAGAAATTCGCCCATCTCTAATTATAATGTTACATTCTTATATTATAATAGTAATCAGAATTGCATTTGGTTTATTAGGTGCCATAACTTTAAGCACTGAACTTTACATAAATGCAGCTAATTTATTTTCTTTTTTTTTTTTTAAATGCAAATATTTGAACTATTTTATGAAGAATAACTTTCATTTCCATGGTTCAAATCCTCATATTGTAGATATTGGCTGCATTTCGATATGTTTTAACAAGTGATTTTTTTATTTTTTTTTTATTTTTTTGTGCAGTTTTTAAGAAAGATGATTTTTACAAATCCCCAAAGAACAGTTTTTGCAGTGATAGCAAACTAATTTGGTGGAAACAGTCATTACCAAGAAGCGTAACAACAATAAATATCCACAAGGACAGAAAATCATACATGAGATGAATGAAATCCTCTGTAGTGTGTTGCAGAAGACTTGTGGAATAAGCACAGGAGCTTGGTCTGCTCCTTGGCTGGCCACAAATGACCAGAGAAATCCCTAAGGTCCTCTTGCATTTCTGCATTCTCATTTCATCATCTGCAAACTATCCCCCGCTCAAGTCCCTCTCTGGGCAATATGACATCTGCCAGTCTGCGGAACAAGGACAAATTAATGTTTATCTTCAAACTGCATCTCAGTAATAAGTGGCTGGCAGTGGTGTGAACAATTTCCTAGCACACTGCTAAACTTTGCCATTTAATTCCCATCACTTCTCCTGTAAGCTGGCTGTAATAAACAGATTATCATTTTGTACCGGGCAATTAGGATGTGATTTAAGGGAATTCTATCCATCGTATAATTGGATACAACATTTCTGCACTCAACTATTTTAAATATAGTAGCTACAGGACGCCATTTTTACACCCACCAGCAAATTGGCGCTTGTTACTTGGCCGAACAAAATTATTCTAATAGAAAGTTTTAAGTTCTAAGGACTGTTCACAGCAAGGACATAAAATATCATTTATGCTGTTGCTGATTTCACAGTAGACATTACACCTAATACTGCACAAATTCTTATGTTAGCTCTCATGTCACATCAAGTTATGCCATGTTGTATCTTATGTGAAGGAACAGAACATGACAAGATGTAATGCAATGTAACGTACTGTATAAAAAATGTAAATAATACACTTTTGGGGTTTAGGTATTCGCTGTCAATTCATATCTCAGATACTTGAGCTGAATTTATTGAGGCGGATAGAAGCGTACTGAGCACAAAAATATCCGTGGTGTCTGAGATGATGCGCACATCACAGTTCAGTTCTCATTTTAATTACTTTTGGGCAGTTTGAAAGAAGTATTATTTTATTGTGTTTCATTTGCAAATAAAAAGTTTTGTTTTTTGTTTGTTTTTTTTACAAATTTTGAATATATTTTATAAGATAAAATTTGTATCCTATAAAAGATCTAGGAATATATGTATTGAGTTATGTTCTTATTCTTCCTTTTCAGATTGTAGGTGTTATCCTGGTTTTCTAGGTGCAAGGTTATCAACTTGTAACCCCTTCCTGGCAGCTGGTCATAATAATAAGGCTTTTGTTTTTCTCTCCCTGCTTTCCAAAAGCCATAGCTTTTTTATTTTTCCATCTACAGAGGGAGATGAGGGCGATTGTTTTACGGGACAAGGTGTAATTTTTAATGTAGTCATTGACTTTACCATAGAATTTACTGAGAAACTGAACGAGTTGAAATATGAAAAAAGTCTTTGTGCCATGTTTGCAGGTGTTTTTCTTTTTTTCTTTACAGTGTTCCCTCTTCAGTATAAATGACATGTTATCTGTATTCAGCAGGTTGATACCAACCCGGAAATGCCAAATATGTAGGTTTTTTTTTTTTAGATTTGTTGATAAAATGCAAACATTATTTCTTACATTTGTGCTGCAAGTCCATCTTCTGTGACCAATAACTTTTTATATATGCACCTTTGGACATGAGTGAGGGTGCACTTTTTGCTCGATGATGTGTACTTATTGGTTCCATTTTGGGATATATTGTGACTTCTTTGATTACTTTTTTATTCCAAGTTTTAGGGGACATGAAAAAAAAAATTTGGGCATTTTTTTTTCTATGGTGTTCAGCATATGGAATAAATAATGTTATATTTTAACCCCTTAAGCCGAATGCCTGAAAAGTAGTTAATGACCAGAACATTTTTTTTAGTTTTTGCCTCCTTGCGTTTCAACAGTTGTAACTTTTTTTTTTTTCAATGACGCAGTTGAATGAGGCTTCGTTTTATTCGAGACAAGTTGTACTTTATGGAGAAATAGCTTAAGTTCACTTATAAATAATTGCAGTATTTTTTTTTTTTTTACACCATTCACATTTCACACTTAATAACTTAGATTAATTCTACAGATTATTACTGTCGTGTGGATACCTAATATGTGTAGGGTTTTTTTTGTGTGTAATATATGCACAATTATTTTTTATTAAATATTTATTTATTTATTTTTATTTTATTATTTATTTTGTATTCCTTTTTTTTTACACTTGTATGGGTTTTTTTTTACTTTTTTTTTAATCTCATGAAGGGAGAACTGTTTTACATTTTTTTTTTCTTTACACTTAGTAATGTATTAGCATATTCATATATGATAATACATTATAATCTGTGTCAGTTTGACACAGGCAGTGAGTAGGACAGCACACAGTGTGTCCTGTCACTGGCTTAGTACACAGACAGCTCTGGGGCCAGTGTAGGTCTCCAGGGCTGACTGTGCAGCCGTTCCCCGGGCTCTGTCGGGTCACCGGGTGTTCCGATCACCCGACAGAGCAGGGGAACCCTTTGATTGCGCTGCAGTAACGCACCGCCGCAATCAAAGGGTTAAAGCACCGGGTTGCAGAGGTTTCCTCTGCTCCACGGTGCTTGCAGGAGATGCTCTAGGATCGGGCCTCTGTAGTACTGCCTCGACAATAGCGCAGCTGCGGCGCCGGGCGCCGCAAACTCCGATGACTGCAGCGACACCAAAAGACGTCGCTGCAGACGAACGACCCGCACCAGCCGACGTCAAAAGTCGGTGGGCGGTCATTAAGGAGTTAATAAAGTGGACTTTTATGGATATGTGTACATTTTTTATTCAAGCAATGCAGAAGGGTGTACAAAGATGACGGTTATATTACTTCCTGCCTAAACATGAAGGTAATGGAAGCCTTCATCAGTCCTCCAGCTGCCATATTAATGGATCAGCAACCTGCAATCTTGCCACGGGGTTGCTGATCGGAGTAAGCAATGGTGTGCATCACCATTTCTCATTGATTTAGATGCTGAAGTGACAGCAGCATCTAAAGGGCTAACCAAAAGAGAACAGAGCTGGCTCCATTCCCTGCTGTTAGCAGCGGATGTTAACTGCAATTAACCAATGTAACCGATGTAGCATACATAAGTCTTAAACTTTGGTTTCTTTTTTTTTTTTTAAGTAAACCATGCCCCTTTGCAACCTGGTTTATGGGATTGTCCCAGTAAAATCGGAGAGGTTATGGGAGATAGATTCTTAGGGCAACATGTTTGAACGGCGCTGCGCCAGAGTTCTGGCCTCAAAAAGCTGTAGTAGACCAGTTCTATAGATGTATGAACAGGTGCACTCCAAGCTGGTGCGATAAGTGCCTCGGTACCGCGCCAAAGACACTTCTTAGCGGGCCAAAGTTTTGGCGTGTCGCACCACATTAGTAGAAGTAGACACATTTATGATTCTTTGACGCCAAAACTTTGGCGCAGAACAGTTAGAACAGCCAGACCAGGGTAAAGGTGGTGCCTGAGCCTGAGTTTTCATATTGGCTGTACACTGCCCTGTATGTCTGACCTGTAGAAGAACAGCAGACCAGGGTAAAGGTGGTGCCTGAGCCAGACTTGTGGTATTGGCTCTACACTGCACCTGTATGTATGACCTGCAGAAGAACACCCTTACCAGGGTAAAGGTGGTGCCTGAGCCAGACTTGTAGTATTGGCTCTACACTGCCCTGTATGTATGACCTGCAGAAGAACAGCCAGACCAGGGTAAAGGTGGTGCCTGAGCCAGACTTGTGGTATTGGCTCTACACTGCCCTGTATGTATGACCTGCAGAAGAACAGCCAGACCAGGGTAAAGGTGGTGCCTGAGCCAGGCTTGTGGTATTGGCTCTACACTGCACCTGTATGTATGATGTGCAGAAGAACAGCCAGACCAGGGTAAAGGTGGTGCCTGAGCCAGACTTGTGGTATTGGCTCTACACTGCACCTGTATGTATGACCTGCAGAAGAACATCCAGACCAGGGTAAAGGTGGTGCCTGAGCCAGACTTGTGGTATTGGCTCTACACTGCCCTGTATGTATGACCTGCAGAAGAACAGCCAGACCAGGATAAAGATGGTGCCTGAACAGACTTGTGGTATTGGTTCTACACTGCCCTGTATGTATGACTGCAGAAGAACACCAGACCAGGGTAAGGTGGTGCCTGAGCCAGACTTGTGGTATTGGCTCTACACTGCACCTGTATGTATGATGCAGAAGAACAGCCAGACCAGGTAAAAGGTGGTGCCTGAGCCAGACTTGTGGTTTTGGCTCTACCCTGCCCTGTATGTATGACCTGTAGAAGAACAGCCAGACCAGGGTAAAGGTGGTGCCTGACCTGACGTGTGGTATTGGCTCTACACTGCACCTGTATGTATGACCTGCAGAAGAACAGCCAGACCAGGGTTAAGGTGGTGCCTGAGCCCGAGTTGTTGTATTGGCACTAGACTGCGCCTGTATGTATGAACTGCAGAAGAACAGGTTCATACATTCTGGCACAGTCTATATTACCTTAAAGCGATTTAGAACTGGTCTATCAGCACCATAATTCTTACATGTCGCCCTAAGTTACTAACTGTTAATTGCCATTGTAACGCCCATATGGGATGTCATCAGTATTTGAACCAGTTTGTGCATTTCAAGGCTACAAGGAGAAATGATCTTTAAGGGTCACCATCAACCTATACAGAACAAGTACACGTTCATCCTAAAATATTCCATTATCATTGTGGATCAATTAGTTAAAAATGTAATTAGAGGAGATGGTCTCTATTATTTGCCTCCGTGTTAAGCTGGTTGCAGAGTGTGCAGGAGCACCTAACAAAAAAATCTGTTGGGGAACCCATCAAGAAGTATTCAATTTCCCCCGCAGTGCCACCTAATGGGTGGTAATATATTACATAATGTCTATTGAAATCAATAGACTGTCGACATAATGCATAAACATGGCAGTTCCTCCTAAGTCAGATATTTGTAGCTGCTCTCCTCTGTAGCTGATTGCCAGAAGTCCCTTAAACAGGCAACTCCCACTATTAACTGAATAACAGCCTCTTTAAGATTAGCATATTTCAGAAATAACACACATACGGCATCAGTAGTTATGGTTGTGTTTAAGGCTGCAAAATACAAAGGCGTCACAGAACAGCTGATTATCATTCATTCAGATTTCCTACAGCTTTAGTCAATGCCACAGCCATTTTGGTTATAGGAATGATTACATATTTGGTGTAATAAATAAATTGTCTTGCCAACGTCTCTTTATGTGAACATTTTAACCTGTATTTTCTGCATTCTCGCTAACCTGCCATAGTAGAAGCAATGTAATAAGCATGTCTTTTGTTCTTATTGATTTATCATGGTGCTTTATTTACTATGTCTGCATTTTCATTAGTGTGCTAAGGGTTGATTTCAGAATTTACATATACCCCTATCTTCCATCATTTGCAAGTCATTAAGAATCGCCCTGCATCATGACATTTAGTGCATGCAATTACAGGCATAACTGATAAGAATACCATTAGTTAATTGGTTTCACCAGTTTGTGTAAAATTTTCTGTCGTTCCACTCTTCCCTCTTTGGCCTTATATATTTATTTATTTTGCGGTTGGAATCAGAAGGTCATTGCACAGAATGCAAGATAGAGAGACAATAGATTTCAGACATTTATGACAAGTCATTGAGGTTCTTTATAACTGGGTTTATATTAAGCATTCACCATTCAGGGAAAAATACTACATGTACCTTTAAAAAGACTGCTTAATTCATAATTATTTAATTGCTTGAATTTATTCTGTACATATATTATATTGTGTTTGGTTGGTCCTGTGTGAAGACTTTCTTCTGTTGGCTTGTTAGGGTTGGTGGGGTCATGTTACCTGGTGGGTGCTGTCAGACTCCACTGCTTTGACAGTGGGGACTAATGGTTATTCAAATGTTGGCTAACAGGAGGGCAAGGTGATATTGGTGAAATATGTCTCCACTGTAGAAAGAGCATCTCAGAGGAACTGGTATGTGGTGCCACTGGGAGTGTGTAGTTAGCCCATTTATGGAGCAAAAGGTAGCCTAAGATTGGCCTGCGAGGAGTAAGCTGGCCTGAGCCTGTCAAACACTAGAGAAAGAGCACATGAGGCCTTCCTTGGATTGTCCATGTTGAGATAGCAGAGAAGGATGGAGTGTGAAGCTGTTGTGGATCCATTGCATTTCTCTAAGGGATCCAGTGCTCTGAAATTAACCTTGAAGGTTGTCTTGCAAGGCCTGTGGAATGTCATGGGATTAGATAGGGAAGCACTTGGTTCACAATTATTAAATCCTTATACTTGGCAAATTAAACCAAACTTTCAGGAGATCTTTTCATAGAAATATATTTTTTTTGAACAGTAAACTCTCTAAAGTACAAGAACAATGTACTTTGCATATAGTATGCAATATATAGTATGATGCAAGAATCTATAAGGAAAAAGTGTTGGGAAAATATCTGTCAGGTGGGAAGAGATTAACCCTTTAATGCCGGACCCATTTTTGGCCTCTCTGACAGAGCCCCATTTTTTAAATCTGGCATGTGTCACGTTATGTCAGAATAACTTTTTGACACTTTAACCTATACATGTGATTCAGAGATTGTTTTCTCGTGACACATTGTGCTTTAACATAGTAAGAAATGTTGGTTCAAAAAGTCCTTGTTTATTTGTGAAAAATATCAAAGTATCGTGAAAAATTAGAAAAATTTACCAATTTCAAACTTCACAAACTTTTGTGTGTAAGACAGATGGTTATTGCACTCAAAATAGTTTATAACTAATATCTACCATATGTCTACTGTAGGTTGGCATAATTTTTTACATTTCTTTTTTTTTCTTTACGCCATTAGAGGGCTTAGAAATTTAGTAGTAATTTTCACATTTTCAAGAAAATTTGCAATATGCATTTTTTTAGGGATCAGTCCAGTTCTAACGTGACTTTGATTGGCCTATATGTTAGATGAAGTCCTTTATGGGGGTACCTAAGAAACTACACCTCTTAAAGTATTCAAAACAGAATTTAGGAAGTTTATTACCCCATTAGGTGTTTCACAGGAATTAAAGCAAAGTGGAGGTTAAGTTTCAAAATTTCACTTTTTTTGCAGATTTTCAATTTTTATCCATTATTCACAAGAATACAGTAGATGTGGTAAGTGGAATGCAACTTAATATTGATTCTCCAGATTCTGCTGTGTTCAGAAATATCCCACATGTGGCACTAATGTGCTATTTAGCTCAACCACAAGCCTCAGAATAGGAGGAGCACCTACTGGACTCTGGGGTCTCATTTTCATTATGATTTTATTTAGGCCTCATTTCAGGTTTGCAGACGCCCTAAGGGGCTAAGACTTAATAAACACCCCTAAAAAGACCTCATATTGTAAACTACACCCCTTAAGGAATATATCCAGGGGTGTAGTTAGTACATCGACCCACAGATGTTTTACAAATTTTTTTAGTGTTAGGCTGTGAAAATGAAAAAAATAATTTGTTCCAACAATCTGCAATTTTAGCTGAAAATTTCTCATTTTTACAAGGAATCCTGGAAAGAGAGCACCCAAAATTGCTACACATTTTATTCCAAGTTTGGCAATACCCTACATGTGGGTGTAAACTGCTGTTTGGGCGCATGTCAGGACGTATAAGGGAGGGAGTGTTATTTGGCTTTTGGAACACAGATTTTGGTGCGGTCATGTCGCATTTGCAAAGTCCCCAAAGTACCAGAACAGGTGAAACCTTCCAGAAGTCACCCTATTTTGAATTCAATACCTCTCAGGGATCTCATCTAGAGCTGTATTGTGTATTTTGGGCACACAGGTGTTCCATAGTTTTTTTTTAGCTTTGGGCCATGAAAATGGAGGGGGGGGGGGGTGAGGAAACGCATTTCTGCCATTTTTTTTCGGGCTTCAATTTTACAGTGTTCGTCGTGCAGTGTAAATGAGTAGATAACTTTACTATGGGAGTCGGTACAATTGCAATGATATAAATTTTATACAATTACTTTTACACAATAGAAATGGGTCTATAAAAATTATTTTTTTTATGTTGTCCTATTCTGATAGCCATAACTTTTTTATTTTTCTGTGTACGGAGCTGATTATTGGCTTATTTTTTGCGGGATGAGTTGACGTTTTTACTGGTACCATTATGGGGTGCATATGAAGCTTTGATCACTTTGTATTAAGGTTTTTGTGAGGTATTTTGATCAAAATACAGCATTCCTGGTAGTGTTTTTTATTTTTAGTTTTTATAGTGGTCACCGGTGGTATAAGTGACATGCTAGTTTTACTCGGCAGGTCGATACAATTACAGTGATACTAAAAAATTTTTTTTTTTAGGTTTTACACAATTAAAACACTTTTATTCAAAAAGGAAAACACATTTTTGCATTCCCATAGTCTGAGAGCCCAAACATTTTTAATTTTCTGTGTACGGAGCTATGCAGGGGCTTATTTTTTGCGGGATGAGTTGACGTTTTTATTGGTATCATTTTTGGGTGAAAAGACTTTTTGATCAGTTTTAAATCCATTTTTTGGAAGGCAGGGTGAAGAAAATACTGCAATCCTAGTAGTGATTTTTTCTTATTTTTTACAGCGCTCACTATGCAGTATCCATGACAAGTTAGCTTTACTCAATATGATTATGGCGATACCCAGTTTATATAGTTTTTTTTTACTTTGAAGCACTTAAAAAAGTGTTTTATTGTGTAAAACAATATTTATGCATCACTATCTTTATTTTTCCGTATACAGAGAAGTGCAAGGAATTTTTTTTGCAGGATGAACTGACGTTTTAATTGGTAAAACTTTGGCTTTTATATGAGTTTTTAATGACTTTTAATTCCATTGTCTGTGCTGCGGGATGTACAAAAATCACATTTCTTTGATTTTATTTTTTTTTAACTGTATTCACCTTACTGGTTAATTAATGTTAAACATTTATAGGACTGGTCGTTACGCATGCGGCGATACCAAATCTGGGTACTTTATTTATTTTTGATCTTTTGGTGGGCGATTGGCGTTTGTAAAGGTGAAAAGGGCGGTGTATATGTTTTTATTTTATTTTTTGTGTTTCATTTTTTTAAACTTTTTACACTTTTTTTACTTTTCCCCATAGGGGATTTGTAACAGCAATCACCAGATTGCTGTTACAAGGCAGACCAGTACACAGTATTGCTGCTGTGTACTGGTCGCCATGGCAACTGTGAGTCATCATGCCCACAATGCATTGTGGGCATGATGATGTCACAGATGACCCAGGAAGTGACTTTCACTTCCCAGGGCCATCTGGTAGGAGATCGTTGCTGCACTGTGGTGCAGCAGCGCGCCAGAAGCAGGTAGCAGGAGCTCACTCCTCTTGCCTGCAACTTAGCTCTTACTATCTTAATTGATTGTCGGAGCTGAGGGGTTAAACACCCACGGCTGGAGCTCACTCCAGCCGTGGGTGATGTGGCATAATGCCAGTGGTAATTTATCGCTGGTTCCATGTCGCAATTGTGCGTGGCTCGCCTGTAAGCCCGCACAATCGCCAGGATGTATGCATATGTCCATTTGCGGGAACGCACTTCCCACTAGGACGTATGCATACGTCCCATGTCAGAAAGGGGTTAAAGGGGTTGTCTCACTACAAGGATTGCTTTTTATGTTAAAGATCTTACAAAAACAAGTCACTTTGCAATATGTGTCCATTAGCAGTGTCCTGCCTATTCTGAGATATCCCCTCTTGTGTGGGCTGCATCAGCTCCTCAGGTCACTATAGCTACAGACCTCTTTGATTTATCCTGATAGGCTGCCAGCACTGGTTGCTATAGCTACAGCCCTGGCTTCTACTGCAGCCTATTGGAAGCCAGTAAACACGCAACTGAATTCAAAGTGAAACCAAGAAAACAGGACTGAGGTCAGATGAATCAATGTAGTGAGACAACCCCTTTAAGGTGACTATTCATTGTATATCAGGAATTAAAGTTGCAGTGAGTTGCAAAACCAGCATTAAAAGTACAGAGCTTGTTATGCAGCATATTGGTTGGGGTTACAAGAGTCAGACCCTTCATTAATCTGATATTTTGGGCGACATGTATGAAGCTCGCCATGTCGGAGCGCAAGTTTTCGAGCGCTCGAACGTGAAAGCTGCACCTCATGTATGTCGGCGCCGGAAGTGCGCTCATACATGCGGTGTAAAGTCCACCGTGCCTCGCCAGAGTGTAAGTCGCAGTGCGGGACTTAGGCGCAGAAGGGACTGCGCCTAACATGTATTCCGAATCAAGACGGGCTGGAAATCAGCGAGAAATCATTAAACATATCCGTGCGGCATGGAGTATGAATTAAAAAATCGCTTTTATTAGGTGTAAAACATGATCAGAAAAAGAGCTCAAACCTACTAAAAAATACATAAATAAAAACACTTTCCAAAAATCAAGAACGGCGCAACATCAGGAATTTGGATATTGGAAATTGCCGGGAAATACAGTAATTCAAATTCTGTAAGCGCTTCTCCAATTGGTCGCAGAAACCAAAGCCACTCAGAATAGGAGCGATAGGGACCCATTCTAACCTATGGAGAAGTATTGACCAATTAAACTCAAAGGCGGGACAGTTCAAAATACAGTACAAATGCAGAAAAGAGCTGATTGATTGAGCTAGCAGGGACTTGGCTATCCCGGCCAATCAGAGCGCGAGCTACTTTCTCCCATTGTAGTCTATGGACAGATCGGGGCACTGAAATCTCAGCGCCATGAGGTATGGAGTATTAGTAAATAAATCGGTTTTATTAAGTGTAAAACATTCTCTGTAAAAAAGCTAAAACCTTCTATAAACAAACATTAATAAAATCCCTAACAACGCGTTTTTCGCCGAGACCGGCGCAACATCAGGAATTGGGATATTCGAAATTGCTGGGAAATACAGTAATTCAAATTCTGTAAGCGCTTCTCATTGGTCGGCATAAACCCGCCAATCATAATAGGAGTGACAGGGACCCATTATAACCTATGGAGAAATATTGACCAATCAAATTCAAAGACGGGACAGTTCAAAATACAGTAAAAATGTAGAAAAGAGCTGATTGGTTGAGCTAGCAAGGGCTTGGCTATCTCGGCCAATCAGAACGCGAGCTACTTTGTCCCATTGTAGTCTATGGACAGATCGGGGCACTGAAATCTCGCCTCTCAGCGCCGTGCGGCATGGAGTATGATTAAAAAAATCATTTGGATTAGGTGTAAAATATTATCTGAAAAAGAGCTGAAACCTTCTAAAAACATAAATCAATCAAATCCCTAACAACGCGTTTGTCGCCGAGACCGATGCTACATCAGGAATTGGGATATAGAGAATTGCCGGGAAATACAGTAATTCAAATTGTTTAAGCTCTTCTCATTGGTCGGCAGAAACCAGCCAATCAGAATAGGAGCGACAGTGACCCATTATAACCTATGGAGAATTATTGACCAATCAAATGAAAAGGAGGGACAATTCAAAATACAGTAAAAAAGGCAGAAAAGAGCTGAATGGTTAAGACCAGGCAGCAGATATGAATCCACCAATCATATGTAGTGCGTCTATTTTGAGTGGAGAAAGAAGGGCGCGATAGAAGGGCGCCCTAAAAGTTATTACTGTATATGGGAAATAGTCTAGTATTGATTGTTTGGGGGAAGAGGGGCTCGTCCAGCTTAGTCAATCAGTGGGTCAATCAGCGGGTGAGCTACGATCTCATAGAGTTCTATGGGCAAAAGAACTGCAGAGCGAGCTCTGTTTGTGATTGGCCAAGTTAAAAGAGGCGCGGTTATTTGGGCCAATGGGAGAGCGAGCGACGCTCTTATGGGTTTTCTAATGCAATCTATAATAAAACTGTACATGGCAGAAATCAAATGATAACACTCATTAAGTTGTACTGATGTGTATATAAAATGAAAAATAATATGGGGGTAACGAAAATAAACAAATAGATATGAATTCAATGAATTAATTTTTATTTCTTTATTTTCGTTACACCCATATTATTGTTCATTGGTTAACGAAAATAAAGAAATAAAAATTAACTCATTGAATTCATTTTTATTAGTTTATTTTCGTTACCCCCATATTATTGATCATTTTATATAGAGATCGGTACAACTTAATGAGTGTTATCATTTGATTTCTGCCATGTACAGTTTTATTATAGATTGCATTAGAAAACCCATAAGAGCGTCATAAGAATTTAATTACTGTATTTCCCGGCAAGTCTCTGTATCCCAATTCCTGATATAGCGCCGGTCTCGGCGACAAATGCTTGTTAGGGATTTGATTGATTTATGTTTATAGTAGGTTTGAGCTCTTTTTCAGATAATGTTTTTCACCTAATAAAGGTGATTTTTTTAATCATACTACATGCCACACGGCGCTAAGAGCCGAGATTTCAGTGCTCCGATCTTCCCATAGACTACAATGGGACAAAGTAGCTCGCGCTCTGATTGGCCGAGATAGCCAAGCCCCCCGCTAGCTCAACCAATCAGCTCTTTTCTGCATTTTTACTGTATTTTTAACTGTCCCACCTTTGAATTTGATTGGTCAATATTTCTCCATAGGTTATAATGGGTCCCTGTCGCTCCTATTCTGATTGGCCAGGATTGCCAAGCCCCCGCTAGCTCAACCAATCAGCTCTTTTCTGCATTTTTACTGTATTTTGAACTGTCCCGCCTTGAATTTGATTGGTCAATACTTCTCCATAGGTTATAATGGTTCACTGTCACTTCTATTCTGATTGGCTGGTTTCTGCCGACAATGAGAAGCGCTTACAGAATTTGAATTACTGTATGTCCCGGCAATTTCCAAGATCCTAATTCCTGATGTAGCGCCGTTCTAGATTTTTGGAAAGTGATTTTTTTTATTTTTTTTGAAGGTTTGAGCTCTTTTTCTGAGAATGTTTTACACCTAATAAAAGTGATTTTTTTGGGAATCATACTCCATGCCTCACGGAGTTGAGAGACGAGATGGATTTCTTTTGCGATCTTCTATATATTTCCTCTCATGTTACATTCTTGCTTCACTTCGCCTCCTCCGGCTCGTTTAGACCAACTTCAACTAGGTCTGCCTGTCGAAGCTGGCGAGCGCTGCAATGCGCCTCACTTTTCCGACCCGCGATCATTCATGCCTTGGAGTTTTCGAGCGCGCCGCGTCCCACCCTGGGAAACGCCCACACCGAGCCCATTACATTCCCCTTCATGTGAGGCGCATCTGAAAGGGGCGAAGGCTGCGCCTAACATCGCATCCCTGCGTCCGACAGGGGATTCGGATCAGTGAGCCGCGGTTTTCGCCAGAAAACAGGCGCAACTCCCGATCATACATGTCGCCCTTTGTCTTTAATTTCCCAGAAAAACCTTGCTAAATAAGAGTATTTTTGCATCACATGCTACTATTGTAGCTCAGGATAAAGATAATTCATTTTTATCCACAGAATGTTCAAAACGCATATTTTACAGAACAATATTTATTTTTTCTAAAATGTGTAATTTGTTAATTTAAAGGTATCTTACCAAATCATCTAAGTCTGCAAAGAACAGACATACAAAATAAACAGAGAAATAGCTTAATACTATTATCGACTAAGGGTCTATACCTCATGACTTGAAACGCGTCAGCTTCCGCTCTGTATGTTGTTGTTTCTTACCGTGGTGTTTAAATAAACGTGATTTTATTCTTATGGAGAACGCTGAACCTTTTTGTATTTTTGGATTGAATACATGTTACTGGAGGTCCCCACGGCTCGCATATCTTCCTATTTTACATGGGTGAAGCTGGATTGCTGTTTTTCTATTAATCAATAAAGTAACTTTTAAATTGCTCTTTTTACCTCTTTATCCTTTGTTTCTGTGTTCTATGGATAATAAAAATGGCAGCATCATCCTAACACATAACCCTCAGTCATATCTACTAGTTATGGTGCTGCCTCTTACCCTCAAGCTGTGCACAAAGTAATGCATCCTTCATAATGGACAGCAGCGGTTATGTGTATTTTTTTAGTGTGTTTAAATTAGGTGCTTTATTAGAAAAAATTAAATTAAAAAATTATATTTTTCATCAGATAATACCTTCAATTATTTGCAATCACAATAAACTAATTATAGCTATGGAATTTCATTATTATCTTCTATTTTACAGTTAAGATGTTAATCTAGACATATTTGCTGTTACGTGACAGATAGACACACAATTTATTGCAAAAAAAACTATGTAAATCGCAAAACGACTTTCAGAATATCACTACCCTTCAGTGGCAACATGGGAGAAATATGAGTTTTAGAAGGTGTTGGCACCTGTGATGAAAGGTGCAGGAACGGAAAACAGTTACTGATATATTTCACCAGCATGAATCAGCTGTATCCATTCTACATCAGTGGACCAAAATATGAGTGGCGGAGTAATAGAGGCTTGATTATTTTTTTTCTCCTATATATGCCTTACTTGCACTAAGGTGAGAGGGGGAATTTAACTGCGAGGCAAATGATTTGTGCTAAAGGGCTATTGCGGGCAGAGATGGTGCTGTGAGGGGGCTTAGTACTATGGTAATGGATGGTGCTGTGAGGGGGCTTAGTGCTGTGGTAAGGGATGATGCTGCAAAAGGGGGCTTAGTACTGTGGTAAGGGATGGTGCTGTGAGGGGGCTTAGTGCTGTGGTATGAGATGGTGCTGTGAGGGGGCTTAGTGCTGTGGTAAGAGATGGTGCTGTGAAGGGGTAGTGCTGAGGTGAGAGATGGTGCTATTGTTGTAGACGGAACCGCCGCAAAGGGGCTAAACATCCTAGTGGGGGGTCAAATCAGTATATTGAATGACACGTACCAGAGAAAGAAATCACAAACTGGCAGTCTGCAGTCTAATGAGTTCTCTGAGGCTTTTATTGCAAAACACAGTTATATATATGACCGTACACATAAAATTCCAGAGGCAACATGTGACATACATCCACCCTCTTTATTGGCTCTTCTTATCTATATATTTGACTAATACAGCCCCCCTTTGTGTCAGAGAAGCAAAATAGTTAAGGCCAGTGGCCATCTTGGTTTTTAAAGGGGTATTGCCACAATGTAATGTTGACGTGGGATCCTCCAAAATGGGTATTTAATCACTTTTCTAAATATATGTGATTACAAAAAGTGAAGCCTGTGAGAGCTACGGCATTGCTCAGTCCCCTTTAGTTTCCTGAAAGTTTACATTAGACACGACCAGGACACTGACAGGAGCTGATCTGGCCATGCTTGCGTGTTTGCACTTCTTATCTGATGATAGGGAACATGAAGGAGCTTGCAAGGGGCTGGAGAGAAAGTGCAGTGTATGAGGCTGTCTGCTGTATAGAGAATCCACTGGTTGTAATGTAATTATTTGAATAAACATTGCAGTTGCTCCCTTCTTTCTCACTCTCTGCTCACTCCCCTCCTTCTCACCCCTGCAGCTGTTCATGACTCAGCATGCTTTGTTTATCTTCTCTCCTGAGCAGATAAGAGGTAAGGAACTCACTTTGTGGTAAAAACCCTTTAAGTTACTTCTCTTGGCACAACAAGTTGTGTCTGGACACAGGCGTCACCTTGTGGGTGAAATAGACATTTCACCTAATACATTCCATAACACTATGAGGGAGCTTAATACTGTGATAAGGGATGGTGCTGTGAGGGGGCTTAGTGCTGTGGTAAGAGATGGTGCTGTGAGGGAGCTTAGTGCTGTGGTAAGGGATGGTGCTGTGAGGGGGCCTAGTGATGTGGTAAGAGATGTTGTTGTAACAGGGCTTCGTACTGTGGTAAGGGATGTTGCTATAAGGGGGGTAAGTACTGTGGTAAAAGATGTTGCTGTAAAGGAGCTTAGTACTTTGGTAAGGTATGGTGCTGTATGGGGGCTGAGTCATAATTGCCAAACCTCCTGGGTTGGGCAGGGTGGTGCCTGAAATGTGGTTCAACCCGTTCCCCCAGAAGGTTTGGTGAAACCTCCCGTGGCTGAGCAGTGGCAGGAGGGTACAGACGTGGCATCAGGGCAGCGTCATGAGATGCTATCCTGAAGCCACCGACCACAGGCAATGTGATGCAGTGGTAGCTTCCTGCATACCTTAGTTGGTTATGGAAAATGGGGAGGAACTCCATATAATTTTTTTTCTGAAAATTGATTTATTTAATGAGAATCTAAACATGGGCATCCAATGTAATGATTGCAATAATACATGATTTATTTAACCACTTGTGACAGTTACCTGGCTCTTCCCAATACACTCGGTGTGTTAAGTACTGGGTTATAGTGACTTGTGGGTAGTGACAGCCTTGGGATCACAAACACAACCACTGGTTTAAACTAAACTCGAGCGATAGTAACGGAGAGACAACGGTCAGATACCTCCATTACTATCGCTGCAATTAAATGGAATAAAAAAACAGACACAAATTGCACAAAAAAACCTTCTATTTAAATAAACACTCCCAGACATCAGTCATGTTTAACCATTTTATTAAAGAAATCAATCCAATTCTGGTCCGATACTATCCAATTCGTCCGAAATATTCCAAAAACGAAACCTGTATAAAAAAAAAAACAAATAAAAAAAAAAAACATGACAGTACTAAACTCCATCTCCTGCATCTCATGAAGACCATTCCTGCTTCTGATCTTCTGGAGGTGCAAGGTACAGATTTCACAATATGATTCTGTACTCCTCTCTCCCACCATTGTGTTATGCATCATAGTACAAACACAAAAGACAACCCCCACCTACTACCACTAATCACCTCTATCTATCACCCTATTACCCCATAGTCCTCGCACCTCCACCTATCACTTCCTTCCACCTGTCACCCCATAACTTTTCCATTCCATCTATCACCTAATGTGGAGTTTTACAGAGGTGGCCACATGTAGGAAAGTGCTGAAAAAAAGAATTCAAAGATGTTTATGTGGCAAATTTTGCGGGGATGAGTCATGGCCAGGAGAAGTTATCATGGCGATCTGGACAGGATGGAGAAGAAAAGGGAAAAAGAAAAATTTCAGTCATAGAAGATGTATCTGGTGAGAAGCTAGATGTAACTGCACTGCAGTCACTTAAAAATCTGCAGAACTTGTGTACACTGGTATCTACCACTATATGGACACTGTTTGGTGGTAATATACAGTTTGTAGAGCCTGTGTACACTGGTATCTACCACTATATAGTCACTGTATGGTGGTAATATACAATGTGCAGAGCTTGTGTACACTGGTAGCTACCGCTATATGGTCACCGTATGGTAGAAATATTGGTTTTAGTGAAACGGTTTAGGCTCAGGGACAGTTTGGCGGAATCTCCCAGCTCTCATGGAGGCTGAATAGACTACTCAATGTCCAGGAAACCTGGGTGACGGTAAAGCCCTAAATTAGCTTTCTTCCAGAGCCGTTATAGTGTTAGGTGGAGTGGGCGTAACCTTTTGTAAAGAGGTGTGGCTTGACACAGAGTGGGTGTGGATATACAATTTTTCAGGGTTGCACCACAGCTTCAAATGTCCCTGCTGACCATTTTCAAAAGTTGCCAAGCATGGGCATAGTGCTGTTGTAAGAGATGGTGCACTGTGAGGGGACTTGGTACTTTGGTAAGGGATGGTGCTGTAAGGGGGCTTAGGACTGTGGTAAGTGATGGTGATGTGGGGGGGCTTTGTGCTGTGGTAAGGGATTAGTACTTTGGTAAGGGATTAGGACTGTGAGGGGACTTAGCACTGTGGTAAGCGATGGTGCTGTGTGGGGGGTGGGGGTGTGTGGGGCTTTGTGCCTTGGTAAGGTGGTGCTGTGAGAGGATGTAACCAAAGGTATAGATGGTGCTGTGAACGTGCTGTAGCATTGCAGGAGAGGAAAACAGTATATGTATTATAAGTAGTGTTGAGCGATTGCGTTGGCTATCGAGATCGATCGATAGTCGATAGTCGACCGCTATCGATAAGGTTTTTCGATAGTGAGCATCGATTATGCGCGATGACCATTAAAATCTATGGGAGAGCAACAACACCTTCATTATTACACCCAAACAAGGCTGGAGAAGCTGAAATTAACATCCACAACAGTCAAATGGATACGTGCTACATCTTAGGCAACACACTTAGGTTATAAAAGTCACAGAAAAAAAGTCACAGACCATTTACTATCCCTGTCTTGTACCACAGCCTGACCCTTAAACCTGCATCACCCCCAAATTAAAAAGTGCCAGAAGGCAGTATGATTTGAACCATCATGTTACTTGAACTGGACATTGAATATCCCTGTCCTGGAACGCAGCATGAGCCCCAAACCTGCATGACCCCTTACATTTAAAAAGTGCCGCAAAAAGGAGTCTTTCAACCACCATTTTAGTTGAACTGGACATTGACTATACCTGTCCTGGGCCACAGCATGAGCCCCAAACCTGCATGACCCCCACATTTAAAAAGTGCCGGAAGAGGGCGTGGCTAGGCCATGAATGAGTGAGGACGCATCCTGCTGAGCTCCTCGTTCCCTATACAGCAATCCAGCGGAATACCACGAAAATATGGGAAAATCTAACAAAAGACAGAAGCCCAAGACCCTTCTGCATACCAGCTCCACACAGGGAGACATCGGGGCCTTCTTTCCCCCGGTTAAAGCCGCCACTTCGCTCCCTATGCTAGGCCCTGCGGCCTCTCAAGATGGCCGACCCCTCGTGGCTACCCTGTCTGAGCCTCTGGACGGAGCTCCCCACACTAGAGGAGCGCACTCTTCTCCGCCCTCCCCGCTCTGCCACGGGACCCGGCGGCAGTCTCGGAGCCTCGGCTCACCTCCTATGATGCAGCACAGCTCACCTCCTATGACCTCAGCCGTGCGCTCGGGTGTCCGGATCTGCAGGAGGAAGCGTCGCTATGCACGAAGGAGCGCCGCGCGGTGAGTCACAGGCCGGGACTTTCCCTGTTTCAACACCTGCTCTGCTGTCTGGGTAAGCCGAGGGGACTCCCCACAGTCAGCACCCGCCAGACAGTGCGGCAGCAGCAGCTCTCTCATTGCCTGGGACAGGCCAGCTTGTACAGCAGGACATAGAGGGGGGTCTTTCTGGCCCCTGTGGCCCACCCTCTCCAGCTTCATGGTCCTCACTTGCCCACAAGCCCCAGAGGAACCACATCACAGCTGGGACATTGCGCCTCTCAGGGACTGTCCCTCCAAGCCCCACACAGCCCCCTGTGGTATCCTCTGCCCCATTGCCCTGGGGACTGGGAGGAGAGGTCACTGCCCATATAAGACCTCAGGCCTGACGCCTGCAA
>JAODAL010037734.1:0-40053 GCA_025379985.1 Phyllomedusa bahiana
GAACATCTGTACAAGTTAGAGACACATAGTGAATAGACCGAACATAATGCATTCTACAATGTGGGGAGAATAAAAGAAGGAAATACCAGAGGAAGATCAGATGAAAGGATGCACTCAATAGGTAGTAATAGATAAAAGCAAAGTTAAAAGTATAATCATACCATAGAGCATAAAGAAGATATAGGGTCTTACCTAGTGGAGATGAATAGGAAGAACATGGGCAATAGATGTCTATGATAGTGTATAGACTGGATAAGTAACTTTTAAAAAAAATAAGATGCATAAGTGGAATATAAACATATTTACCCACTGGAGGAGGTTGAGGTAATAGAAGCAAAAAAAAAGAATGGTACACAGTGCTTACCGCAACACTTGTAAAGTGAAGTGATTGTATAGTAATATATATCCAAAGGTATAAGGCGCTCTATAAACAAGGAAAAAAGGATATGATGAGCAATTTGGTAGAATAAAAGATAGGGTAGGGCTCTAGAGGAAAGAGAGAGAACCTGGAATGAAGTAGGGAAGGACAACACGCAGGAAGCAGCGCTCGTGGTCTCCACGACGCGGGCGACCATTTAATAACAACCCGCAGCTGCGCAAAAGAAAGAGGAAATGAGCCGCAGAGTGAGGTCAAGAAGGGAAAAACCGTACTGCGCATGCGCTGAAGTCTGGCGCATGGGAGAAGTGTTGAAACTGAGAAAAGAAACAAGAGGGGGAGATAGGGACATGAATACAGCGGTCTGGGAATAGAAATAAAGTCGTTAACAGGTAGAGAGAAGATGTAAGAAAATAAGGAGAGGCAAAAACCGGGGGGTACAAAACAGAGGGGGTAAAGACATAAGAAAATACTGCCTTAGGGGTATAAAGTCAGGAAAAGGGCAGATGGAAAGTTCCATGAAGGCCTCAAAAAAGATATATATATATATATAGGGAAGGAAACAGGTGTAGGGCTGAAAGGAGTAAAAGGACACAAATGGGAGGTGGTGATACCCGAATAGACGGGAGCAGAATCAGGGTTACCCTGGATGTGGTCACATTAATTTTATCTGTAGGTGAATAAGAATATACAGGATGAGTACCATGCAATTCAAAAAATGTGTATCCAAAAATGCTCTCTTTTGAGAAGAGATGCGATATGATTCCCCCCTAAGCGTGATAATGGGACCTGCTCTATAACTTGGAATCTAAGTTGGGATGGGTGATGATTAAATTTGTCAAAGTGTGTAGGGATAGGTAACAAAGTTTCCTTACACCGGATTGTCGACTTGTGCTTTGACACTTGATCTTTGATGGCTTGGGTGGTTTGGCCCACATAAGCGAGTCCGCAGGGGCATTTAAGAAGATAGACAACATAATTAGAGCGGCAGGTGAAAAATCCTTTTATCGGAAAATTCTATCCTGTGTGAGGGTGTGAAAAATAGCTTCCTTTTGTGACCGAGGAGCATTGGGCACATCCGGGGCATGGAAAAGTTTCTCGTTTGAGAGTGGAGAGGGTCATTTGTCTTGGAGTTGTCCTTGATGAGCCAAAGGCAGTTCAGATATCAGACCATACTAGAATGATAACGTATCACAAACTTTAATAGCAAATCTTCTTCAAGTTTAAAAAGCGAAAAGACATACTTGTATAAGCAAAATTCGTCTGTGGCAGCAAAGTCCACGTATAATGGTTTCTTTCGAAAAGTTCTGTCATGCAAAAGTATGTATCGAGGCAAAGGCAGTCAGACAAGCGAGGCGTCACCCTCCAGGCGGAAGTGACGTTTCGGAGGATTACTCCTCCTTTTTCAAGCATAGACAGGTGAATAGAGACCTTGTTTATATACACATGCATAGGGAAAATCGAATCTTGGCATGACAGGTTTGTCTATTTCAGTTAAAAACAATTAAAAACAATGGCTTTATAGAAAAAAGTTTAGATTGTGACTCTCATTCATGCCCTTTGGACTTAGTGTATCCAATTTAAAAATCCACAGGGCTTCCCTTTGTAGCAACCTCTTCTCAATGGTAGTACCTTCTGACATCCGCACTTGTTCCAAAACACACCAACGGAGTTCAGCTACTCCGTGGCGTTTTTCATGAAAATGTTTAGCTACTGTGCTTTCTCCATATTTTCTTTCATTAGCATTTTTTTATTTTTCTTTTATATTTTGGAAAGTGCGAATGGCAGAACGGTGTTCGTTTATTCTTACTTTGACAGCTCGTGACGTTTGTCCCACATACCCCATTCCACATGGGCATTTTAAAAAATAAATGCCATTTTTGCTATTACATGTGAAGAAGCCCTTTATAGCAATTTGATGACCTTTAGTGGTATGTGCGATAGATGGACCGCGAATAATCGCATGGCAATTTTGACAATTCATACATGCAAAGGTTCCATTTTTTGGGATATCAAATGTACTTTGTTTATCTTTTCTGTTCTCTATGTCTGACTTCACTATCATATTGCCTATGGTTCTCCCTTTTCAATATATGAATCTAGGATTCTCTTTGAACAAGTACCCATATTTTTGATCAGTACTTAGTAATGGCCAATGTTTTTTTATTATATTCTCAATATATTTACTTTGTAATCCATATTTATTTATAAAGGCAAATCTTTCAGGCTGATTTTTGTTATTAGAAACTAAAAACTCTTCTCTGTCTCTTTCTAAGATTTCTAAACCCATTTTTTCCAAACTTTTTTTTATCATATCCTCTTTGTGTGAATCTTTCTATAATGATGTTCATCTGTCTTACATATGTTTCTGTATCAGAACAAACAAGTCTCGCCCGAATGAACTGGCTTTTTGGAATGCCTCTAAAAACATTGGGTGCATGTTGACTTGTTTTATGTATTTTATGTATTTTAGCCCATATATACTATATACCGTGATGAGCCCAAGTCAGCCCACACTAAATGGTCCATGAGATTCTTTTCTCTTTTATGGCATTGGAGGGGTAAGTTCTGAAATTCTTTTTTTCTGGGGATAAGATCGTGTTAATACTGACCAATGTTTACGCACTATTTGTTGGACTTTGGGGACAAGTGGGTGATACTTGAGAATCTAAGGGATTCGTGCTGTGGTGGTGGTGTTTTTAGCATTTGTAGGTCTGTCGCCCATAGCTTTAGTGGGTGGATTTTGTTGTAGTAGATGTTTGGGGTAGCCTCATTCCTCAAAGGATTTTGCCATTTCTTGTAATCTAATTTTGTGTGTTTCGGAATTCTGTACAATACGTTGTACACAATTATATTGAGATTGTGGTAAAGATTTTTTGGTATTAGGTACATGATTGCTCTGGAAATGTAATGGGCTATTACAATCAGTGTTTTTTTTTGTAAATATCGGAACTAAGATGTCCCTGTGTATCTGATAGAATAATAGTATCCTGGGGGCGTGGCCTAGAGTGCAATGGCGGCGGTCGTCTGATTCCTGAGCTCCACTGGAGAAAGACTGAAGCGGCACACCTAAACCCTCAAAATTACTACCTATTCCAAGTTGGCCGGTACCTGAAGTCTTCAGGAGGCAGAGAGGACCATTTCCTGACCTGCGGGTCCCTGCTGGAGACGAGGGATCCATTGCGCTCGGAGAGGCCGGAGGAGACGCGTGGTGGTGGAGGCAGAAGTTTGCGCCATCGTAGTACGGCAGTGATGGGCCGCGGGATTTCCCCGGATTCAGCCGCAGCTCTAAGAAGAGTCAGGCCGAGGATCGAGCTCCTACATGCGGCGCCTCTCAGCCTAAGCCCGGATACAGCGGCGGTGACGCGGGCTCCAACAGGCTTGCCAGCGGCGGGACTACACCTGGAGGACGTAAGTCACCCGCCCGTCACCATTTGCTTCTCTGCTGTGGCTCTACTTGCTAAAATTCTCTGGGCACCCCGCACTTGGGAATCACAGTGTGGCCGCAACAGTCTCCACAGAAGTGGGAAACACCTTGAGAGCCCACTCTGTCCCGCTGGGTCAGCTTCCTCTTGCGTCCCAGACCACCTGCTTTAGCCGCCATTTTAGCCCTGGCATACGGACAACCTGCAGCTCCTTTATTAGGCTGCTGTCTGTTTGCCCTGCTACCATCGTTACGGGATTGCAGTGCTCTGGTGGCATAGAGCTCAACAAGATTCTCAGCCTCCACATACTCTCTGATCTGGAGGAGATTTCAGGGGCAATATTTTCACACTAAAGGGGCTGTAACCCTCACAATATGTAAACAGAGACTCTGGGCTTCTCTAGGATAACCCCTTAATTCTCCTCTACAGTCAAGGTCTCTTGGAAGACTCATTAAAGGGCTTGACCCCTCTTCATATAAGCTCCTCAGGGACACTGCATACTGCACTCTACACTGTGCTGCCTTTTTCTATCTCGTCCGAAGCCATCTCTCAGAGCTGCCATCCTAGGCTCCTCTGCCCACACATGATCGCAGCTCATCTCCCACACCATACCCTTGGAGCAGATCTTTCATAGTATCCTACTGCCAGTGCTATATCTCAAGCTGCAACCTACATACTACTCTTTGATCCTAACTGGTTCCTTCCAAGCATAAAACAACCCTAGCACCACTTGGCCCAAGCCACTAGTGTCCTCTCTTCTTAGCTTCTGGAGAACATTTTCTGTGGTTTCTCCTAAACAGAAAGAAAAGAAAGAGAGAAAGAAAGAAAGAATTATATATATATCTCTAAGTCCTGGTCCTCTCTCATTAAGAAGAAAAGGATGAAAAGAGCATCCAAGAAGACCCCCAAAATAAAACCTGCAAAGCTCACAGAGATTTTTCAATCCCCCACACCAGCTCCACCAAACTTAGGGCGACATGTATGAAGCTCGCCGGGTCGGGGCGCGCTTTTCCTCTAGGTTTCCGGCGAAATCTGCGCTTGATTTATGTCGGGGCCGGGGCGCGCTCATACATACAATGTAATGTCCTGAGATTCGCCGCCAGAAGTAGTGCGGTCATCCATGCGGGGAAAAGTCCGCCGCGCCTCGCCAGTGTGTTAGGCACAGTGCAGGGACTGAGGAGCAGTGCGGCGCTGCGCCGAAGATTCGCCGTCCGAGGAGGTCACTCGTACATGCGGGGAAAAGATCCCTGCCCCTTTCCCCCATTTGTGTGGGGCACAGTGCGGGGACAATGGCGCATGGCGGGACTTAGGCGCCGTGCGGACTGCGGCGAAATCTGTTCACATGCGAGACAGGCTGGAAAACAGCGAGAAATCATTCCACATATCGGTGCGGAGTATGAATCAAAAATCGCCTTTATAAAGGCATTAAACATTCTCAGAAAAAGAGCTGAAACCTTAAAAATAAAAAATACATAAAACAAAAAAAAATTTTCCAATATACAAAATTCAAGAATTAGGATATAGGAAATTAGGGGGAAAAATACAGAAAATTCCCAAATTCAAAAAGCTATTCTCATTGGGTCGGCATAAAACCCGGCCAATCAAATAGGAGCGAAAGTGAACCATTAAAACCCTATGGAGAACTATTGACCAATCAGTATCAAAGGCGGGACTGTTCAAAATACATAAAAATGCAGAACAGAGCTGATTGGTTGAGCTAGCGGGGGTTTGGCTAGCTCAGCCAATCAGAATAGGAGCGACAAAGACCCTTTAAAACCTATGGAGAACTATTGACCAATCAGAATCAAAGGCGGGACAGTTCAAAATACGTAAAAAAAAATGCAGAATAGAGCTGTTGGGTTGAGCTAGCGGGGGCTTGGGCTACCCCAGCCAATCAAGCGCGAGCTACTTCTCCCATTGTGTTATGGAGAGATCGGCGCCATGCAATCTCGGCCCAGCGCCGTGAGGCATGGAGTAGACTAAAAAAATCATTTTTATTAAGTGTAAAACATTATCAGTTTAAAGCCGGGAAACCTTCTATAAACATCCCATAATAAAATCCCTAACAACGCGTTTGTCGCCGAGAACCGGCTAACATAAGGAATTGCAATAGAGAGAATTCCCGGGGAAAATACAGTAATTCAAAATTGTTTAAGCTCTTCTCATTGGTCGGCATAAAACCAGCCAATCAGAATAGGAGTGACAGTGTCCATTAAAACCTATGGAGAACTATTGACCAATCAGAATAGGAGCGACAAAGACCCATTATATCCTATGGGAGAAGTTTTGACCAATCAAAATCCAAGGGGGCAGTTCAAAATACAGTAAAAATACAGAAAAGAGCTGATTGGGGGGTTTAGGGGGTGCCTTGGCTATCCCGGCCAATCAGAGGGGCGAGCTACTTCCCCCATTTTTAGTCTATGGAGAGAGCGGCGCATTTGAAATCTCGGCGCTCAGCGCCGGCGGCATGAAGTATTAATAAAAAAAATCATTTTGTTAAGTGTAAAAAACATTATTAGATAAAGAGCTAAAACCCTTCTGTAAAAATAAATCAGTTAAAATCCCGAACAACACGTTTGTCGCCGAGACCGGCGCTACATAGGGAATTGCAATAGAGAGAATCGCCGGGAAATACAGTAATTCAAATTGTTTAAGCTCAGCCAATCAGAATAGGAGCGACAGTGGCCCATTATATCCTATGGAGGAGAATTGACCAATCAGAATAGGAGCGACAGGGACCCATTCAAACCCTATGGAGGGAAAAATTACCAAATCATATTCCAAGGCGGGACAGTTCAAAATACAGTAAAAAGGCAGAAACGAGCTGATTGGTTGAGCTAGCGGGGCTCGTCCAGCTTTAGCCAATCAGAGCGCGAGCTACTTTCTCATAGAGTTCTATGGGGAAAAGAAATTCCGAGCGAGCTCTGTGATTGGCTAAGTTAAAAGAGGCGCCGTTATTTGGACCAATGGGAGAGCGAGCGACGCTCCTATGGGTTTTCTAATGCAATCTGAAATAAAAAATGTACATTGCCGAAATCAAATTATAAGACTACAGAAGTTGTCCCCATGTGTATATAAAATGATCAATAATATTGGGGTTTAAAGAAAAAAAAAATTTTAAAACAATAAAATCAAAGTTTTTTTCTTCTTTTCGTTGCACCCATACTATTGATCCTTGGATAAGAAAATAAAGAAATAAAATATTTTATTGGGAAATTTAAAATTTTTTTTTCGTTACCTCATATATTATTCATTTTATATACCAATCGGGACAACTTCTGTACTCTTATAATTTGATTTCCGGCCATCTACAGTTTTATTCAGATTGCATTAGAAAACCCATAGGAGCGTTTACTCGCTCTCCATTGGTCCCCAAAAAACGGCGCATCTTTTAACTTAAGCCAATCACAAAGCTGGCTCGGAATTTCTTTTCCCCATAGAACGCTATGAGAAAGTAGCTCACGCTCTGATTGGCTAAGCTGGACGAGCCCCCGCTAGCTCAACCAATCAGCTTGTTTCTACCTTTTTACTGTATTTTGAACTGTCCCGCCTTGGAATATATTGGTTCAATTTTTCTCCAAGGTTATAATGGGTTCTGTCGCTCCTATTCTGATTGGTCAATTCTCCTCCATAGGGTATAATGGGCCACTGTCGCTCCTATTCTGGGTTGACTGGTTTATGCCGACCAATCAGAAGAGCTTAAACAATTTGAATTACTGTAATTCCCGGCGATTCTCTCTATTGCAATTCCCTATGTAGCGCCGGTCTCTCGGCGACAAACGTGATGTTCGGGGTTTTAACTGATTTTATTTTTACAGAAAGGCTTTAGCTCTTTATCTGTTTAAAGTTTTACACTTAATCACAAAATGATTTTTTTTATTAAATACTCCATGCTGCACGGCGCTGAGCGCCGAGTTTCAGTGCGCCGCTCTCTCCATAGACTAAAAATGGGAGAATTAGCTCGCGCTCTGATTGGCCGGGATAGCCAAGCCCCCGCTAGCTCAGCCAAAACAGCTCTTTTCTGTATTTTTACTGTATTTTTAACTGTCCTGCCTTGGATTTTGGGTTGGGCAAAAATTCTCCATAGGATATAATGGGTCTTTGTCGCCCCATTCTGATTGGTCAATAGTTCTCCATAGGTTTTAATGGACGCTGTCGCTCCTATTTCTGAAATTTGGCTGGTTTATGCCGGGCCCAAAGAGAAGAGCTTAAAAAAATTTGAATTTTCTGTATTTCCCCGGGAATTCTCTCTATTGCAATTCCTTAATAGCGCCGGTCTCGGCGACAAACGCGTTTTAGGGATTTAAGTGCTTTATTTTTAAAGAAGGTTTCAGCGCTTTATCTGATAATGTTTTTACACTTAATAAAAATATTTTTTTATTCATACTCCATGCCGCACGGCGCTGAGCCCAGTGATTGCATTGCGCCCATCTCTCCATAGACTATAAAAGGGAGAAAGTAGCTCGCGCTCTGATTGGCTGGGATAGCCAAGCCCCCGCCGCATTAACCAATCAGTTTTTTCTGCCTTTTTACTGTATTTTGAACTGTCCCGCCTTGGATTTTGATTGGTTCAAAATTCTTCCCTAGGCTTAATGGGTCTTTGTCGCTCCTATTCTGATTGGCCGAGATAGCCAAAACCCCTACTAGCTCAACCAATTAGCTCTTTTTCTGCATTTTTAACTGTATTTTGAACTGTCCCGCCGTTGAAATTCTGATTGGTCAATCGTTCTCCATAGGTTTTAATGGTTCACTGTCGCTCCTATTCTGATTGGCCAGTTTATGCCGACCAATGAGAATAGCTTTCAGAATTTGAATTACTGTATTTCCCGGCAATTTCCAATATCCGATTTCTTGATATTGCGCCGTTCTAGATTTTGGGAAAGTGATTTTTTTTTTATTATGTTTATTTTTGAGGTTCAGCTCTTTTCTGACACTGTTTTCCACCCTTATAAAGGCGATTTTTTCGGATTCATACTCCTGCGGCACGGAGCGGAGCGCCGAGATTTCTGTCGCGATCTTCTATCTGCTTCCTCGCATGTTCCGTTCTTGCTTCACTTCGCCGCCGCTGGAGCATTTAAACCAAAATAAACCAGGTCTGCCTGTCGGAGCTGCCGAGCGCTGCACTGCGCCTCGCTTTGCCGACTCGCGATCGTACAGGCCTCGGAGTTTTCGAGCGCGCCGCGTCCCGCCCCGGAACGCCTATACCGCGCCCACACCACGCCCATTGCCCGCCCCTTCATGCGGGGCGCAGCTGAAAGTGGCGAATGCTGCGCCTAACACCGCATTCCTGCGTCTGACAGGGGGATTCGGGCCGGGAGGCGCAGTATACGCCAAAAAACAGGCGTAAAGCCCGTTCATACATGTCGCCCTTAGAGTCCTCTAACCCTTTCTCTCATTTGTCTGCCTCTCCGTCACAATCTGAATCCATAGACATGGATCCTCAGGAGGACGCCACACAAGCCTCATTGATGGAGAAAACTATGCTGAAACTCTTTTCCTCTTTCCGGGAACAATTACAGAATTATTTTAAACAAATGTTTATGGAATTTAAAGCAGATATCCAAGCTCTGGCCTCCAGGGCAGACCACGTTGAGAAAAAAATGGCAGAACTAACAACATCCCACAACTCGTTGATTGATGCTAATGCAGACCTGGAAGAAGAGTTTCAGAGGTTATCTTCTAAGCTTCTGGACTTGGAGGACAGATCTAGACGGAACAATATCCGTATCTGAGGGGTCCAAGAATCAGTCAACAACGAGGCCCTCGCTCCTTTCCTGACCGACCTTTTAGCTGTTGTGCTTCCAGACGCCTCCAAAACCGACCTGGAAATTGATCGCATTCACTGGCTGCCGAAACCTAAACACCTGCCTTCATCTACCCCGCGAGACGTGCTCGCGAGGATTCACTTCTTCAGAACAAAGGATAACTTTCTAAGGGCGCTCAGAGGCAAAGTAACGCTCCCCGAGAGATTCGCTAACATCTCAATGTTTCCTGACTTATCGGCAGGAACCATGCTAAAACGGAAGGAATTTTCGTCTTATACCAAAAAATTACGAGAGCAAAATATAAGTTACCACTGGAGCTTCCCGGTCAAGTTGATTGTCATGAAAGATAGCACCACAACAGTTTGTTCCTCTCCTTCCATGGTCAGGGACTTGTTACTGTCCTGGGGCCTGCTGCGTTCGCCCGCCTCTACTCCCCTGAAGAGACAGAAAACGAGACCTGAAGCTATTACTCCCCTCTGGTCTGAAAAGCACAACAGGTCGAGATCCCGTGCCAACGACTGACTAAGCCATCTTCTACTTGGGTATTGTTCTCCATTGCTCTTGTTCTCAGGTTATCGTCGAACAAGAATTGCTATATTTTCAATCACTATTTTTCTTGTTCCTTGTGTTTTCCTATGCAGTATTAGACACTGACTTGCCCTCTTCTTATTCCCTTTAGAGGAATCCCCGTTTCATGGAAGCTTTCCATGTCAGATTTGTTAGTTTATTTCTGGTTTGTGCAGAAATGCACGTTACTGTTATAGTTTATATTGGTCATGATATGCTTAACCCGAACTTATTTGCAGGCTCTTCTGGAATATTTCCTATCAGCATCATTTCTGTAATAGTTTTGTATCAAGATTTACAATGGGAGTTAAATTTATGTCCTTAAATGCAAACGGTCTGAACTCACACAAAAAAGGGGACATTACTTACTTAAAAAACACCACCATTGTGGGCCTTGTTCACAGCTCAATAGCTGGACTAAACTGAGCCCAGGAGCAGGAATCTAGCCTTATATGCTCCTGGGAAAACATGACAGGTGCATCTGATTGCTGAATAACAACTCAAAGGTCCCATTGCTAAGGGAACCCTTAAATGATACAGACTGCACATTAGCTTGGTACCTGTTCACACCAGTATGCAGAAAAGCCAGAGTATAATGCATGGAGAGACTGCAGAAATGCAAAAATACCCATTAAACAACCCCCCACACATCCTCCTGGCATGAGGGGGGTGGCTGACGGTATTATAATTGCATATAGATAAAGCAATACATAAGGGTGCAAAACGTGTGGTGCACCATGCCGGCTTACAGCCTCTTAGTGATGCCCATACTAACAGACTAGGTGGGCTGCCCAGCACCTCGGGGTATGCCACAACAAATATTTTAAAAATTTTAGTCACCCTTAGCTCCCCAGCACATTTGGGCAGATAAACAATGTCATACTGGAAAAATATTAAATATGAGGTATTAGTTGGTAACGGGGCCCCATATACGCAAGCTCGCAACCGGCGTCAACGGTCCTCATGTCTTGCGAGTCCCTACACTGACAATTTACAAAAAAACACACACAAAAAAGGGGACATTACTTGCTTAAAAAACACCACATTGTGCCGGTATTATAATTGTATATAGATAAAGCAATACATAAGGGTGCAAAGGGTGCAAAGGATAAGTTTGATATAACAAATGGAACGAGACAAGGTTGCCCACTGTCTCCTCTGATTTTTGACCTGTGTGCAGAACCCCTGGCTGAACACATTCGTAGCTCCTCGGGAATCGCCGGTATAGTCGTAAACAACAGTGTGCATAAAGTTAGCCTCTATGCTGACAACATTCTAATTATGTGTCAACAACCTGAAACATCTGTCCCGGCCTTGCTCAACTTTCTGGAACGATTTGCATTGGTGTCATATTATAAGTTAAATGTTTCTAAGTCAACGATTCTCCCGGTAAACTGCCCCCCCTCCCTCAAATCTAAACTGTCTCAGATGGGCCTCGGACTCCTTCATCTCCTATCTTGGTGTTAAGGTGTTTCCTGATATAGGTGCTACCATAGATACAAATCTTCGGGATTTATCCAATACTCTAACGGAAGAAATCAATAGACTTAATAAATTTCAGATGTCCTGGCTGGCACATATAAACTTGACAAAAATGGTCCTGTTACCTAAATTTCTGTACATCGCAAGATCATTACCCTTTTTGTTCCCGAAAGAACAACTAACCCAACTTCAGAATCTGCTTCTGCGATTTATATGGAGTCTGAAGCGCCCTAGGGTTCAGAGGCAACATCTGTACAGGAGAGTCAAACAAGCAGGACTTTCTGTACCGAATCTTGCTCAATATAACATAGCTTCAGTATTAGAACCATTATCCCTATACTGGCATTCCCCTGACTCCCAACATTGGATGTCTCTTGAGAACTCGACTATCCCTAGAGGTTCCTTTAGGGATTATATGATTGCAATGTTGTTTGGATGGAGGCCCCGGAGTTAGCACTATTAACCCTATCTCATGCGATCAGAGCATGGAACAAGCATATTGTGCAGACGAGAAAGGTCTCGGTACCTAGGTCCAAATGTCCACTTTCAGTTCTTCACTGCCTTGCTCCGGATGTTCCCATCAATCTTTGGACATCAATAGGGATTAGACTGATCGATGAGCTATTTGATTACCACCACTTCAGTACATTTGAGGAGCTTCGTATGCGCTTTCCGATCCCTCGTAACCAGTTTTTCTTATTCTTGCAGGTTAGACATGTAATCCAAACATTGCTGTGGAGTAGTCCAGGGGCTAAAGCCCTTTCGGCGGCATATCAAACTTTGTTTGACGACCTATCTTCTAAACCGGAATATATTGTCCGATGGGAAAAAGACTCTCGGCATACACTTTGCAATAGATAGCTGGTCTCAAGCGGCCAATATTACAGCTAAATATTCCAATTGCGCCAATCACTTAGAAATTTCTAGAAAGATTCTCTTACGGTGGTTCCTCACGCCTACATGACTTGCTCACATGGCCCCTGGACAATCTCACTTATGCTGGAGGAAATGTGGGGGTGTTGGCTCTCTCTTCACATGTGGTGGGACTGCCCGGTAGTCGCCCCCCTGTGGAAAAGGGTAGAGAAGATGTTGCAACAACTTTTTCAGCAGAATCTTGTTCTCTCTCCCGAGTTGACACTGTTGGACCTAACTTTTTGTAGGGTCCCTTCTCCACACCACACTATTCTCTTGCATGTCCTGGTTGCTTCTCGTTTTGTCATAGCGGCTCATTGGAAGTCCATCAGTCCACCGTCCATTGTAGAAGTCATCAATAGAGTGAATAACCAATATCACTGTGAGACAAGCCTAATTGTTCCCCCCCCATAGAATAGCTAAACTTAAAGAGAGGTGGAGCCCATGGACTAGCTTCACACATTTTCATTAATGGGAGGATTGGTGGCCCCTCCAGTGGAGGAATTGTTTAGTACCCTGTTGCCTCTCTCTGCTTCTCTCATAGGAATACTTTTGCTTGTATAGGAATCACCATCTGACCTCTGTACCTACGCAACTAGAATGTTACCATTGTTATCTCTTGTTGTTGCTGCTTCTAGTTTATTGCCTGCGACACTTGTCATGTCTTGTACTTGAAATGATCCTTGATTCATGACCTGTTTTTCTTTTTGTGGTTATAGCTTGCTGTTATGTTTATGTTCTTTATCGATTCAGTTGATATTCAAACCTTGCCTGTCAAGCGTTGTATCTATCTATAACCCAATAAAGTACTTTTTGCTGAAAAAATAAAGAATAATAGTATCCTGAAAATTCATTTGATCTGTGTTATAGTGAATGGTGAATTGTAGGTCAGGGAGTATGGAGTTGATGTAAGAATGGAATTCGAGTAATGAAGGGAGTGTGCCAGTCCAGATACAAAAAATGTCATCTATGTACTTAAGCCTAATTTTAGAGTGAGACTGAAAAATTGAATGGGTCTAGATATGATCTTGCTCAAATATGGCCATGAAGACATTACCATATAGGGGTGCCAAGTTGCTCCCCATCGCTGTTCCCTTGCACTTCATGTAAAATTGGTCTCTGAATAGAAAAAAGTAGTATTATGGAGGATCAGGGAAAGCATGTCCAGACAAAAAGTTTTGGCTTCATTAGAGAAATTCTGCTGGTCTAGCAATCTGTTCATGGCCAATATGCCTTCTGTATGTACAAAGGAGGTATAAAGACTAGTAACATCCCATGTTACTAGGAAATGTGGTTAAGTAATGGGAGACATGTATTTTAGTTAAAAAATGTCCTGTATCCTGAAGGAAGAAGGATGTTAATTTAACCAACGGTGTGAGAATTTTTTCTAGGAGAATGGATAATGGTGACAAAATTGAATCCATGGAAGCCACTATCGGTCTACCTAATGGGTTGATGGGGTCTTTGTGGATCTTCAGTTAAACATAAAATACTGGTGTAATGGGATAGTGGTTGGTCAGGAATTCGGCTGTACGGCTATCGATGACTCTTATTGTGGTGTAGTGTTGTACCAGATCTCTGATAAGGGTGATGATGGAGTTAGTGGGGTCTCTGTCTAATGGCTTGTAAGTGTTTCTGTCGGACAGCTGGCGTGTGATTTCGTTGAGGTACATATTACTGTCCATAACGACAATAGCCCCGCCTTTGTAGGCTGGTTTTATTTTAATGTCACGTGCTTTGCATAGGTTGTACAGTGCCTGATATTCAGGCAGTGCCTGTCTTTGTCTGTTCTGTACCTGCACATATCTGCACTTAGTCTGCTATATCTTTGTCCCTAATTCTGTTGGTGCCTTGCTTCAGCACTTCTGGCCTGTCTGGTCACTCCCTGTGAGGACTGCTTGAGGTACCCCTGGTGTGTGGGGGAAAGCCTACCTTACCATCAAAGGCTTTGAAGATCCCAGGGCCACTTAGTTTCGCCCCCTCGGAGCAATTGGGCAGTGGCCCCAGTGGGTCCACTACCCGCTTTTACCCCCCCTCACCTGTTACAAAGGAGCATAAGGCAAACATTGCTGCATTGTGTGTTATGTGCCTCTATTTTTTAAATCCCATAGGTTTCAGTCCTACATGCACTCTCTAGATACCAGTTTAATATTTTCATGTGGCTGCTGTAAAACATATATCTGACGCTCAGATAAAATGGCAAAAAAAGCAATCAGAAAATGGATTCAAAAATATGTCTCAGTATCTAGATTGAATAAGAATCATTCTCTTTAATTTAATGCTAATATCAATCTATGAGGCTTTTCATATGGACATATAATATTCTGCATATTAAAAAAAATTACATGTGCTCTTCTCACTCATTTTGTGAATGGAAAATACCTATTAAAGAATTTTTATCCTTTTTTTCAGAGAAGCACCAAATTATGAAATTTTTTAGATATTTAGGGAAGGATCTTAATACTAAGACCCCTATTATGGATTTTCATAATTACACTGTGCAACTGGCTGAATGCAGTTTATTTTATCGCTAAGTATTTAACTGAAAATTGTATTGTTTTCTGTAAATACGGAGAAAAAAATTATTTTATTAGATTGTACAAATCTACATTCTTTTCTACATTCTTGTCTTGTGAGAGACAAAATATTTATTTTTTTTAGTTTTCCTGTACATAAAAATCGTCTTCAGGTTCTTTTACCTCCTTTGGTAATTTACCTTCTTATTTATTTTTTTGAGGACATTGCTTTAGTGTATTAGAATTATGATACCTCTAAACTTAGGTATTGCTAGTGTACTGAGAAATCACTGCTAAAGGCACACCTATTAAAACATAACCTTGAATTGACTGATATCATTAGGACTATAGATTACTACATCCAAACTTTTAATAGTGCCCTATTGATCCCATAATAATGCAATGACACAGTGTTCTCTATTTTTAACAAAGTCAGACCACCGTGGAATCAAATCATAATATAAGGATATATTATCAACTCACTGTCTCTTGCACCAGTACTTCATATCACCCACTACATTAAATTAGGCTTGTGAGTCCAGACTGGAAGTTAAAGGCCACAGAATAGTTGAACCTTGGCTGTATTGGAGGGGGAAGAAGGAAAAAAGCACAAAAACTATCCTTAAAGATAACAATATTCCTTCCCCAGTCAAAAAGTAAAATAATCGCTCTAAAAGGGCAACTCCACTTCAGTTCCAAATTTATCAGTGCTGATACATTTCCAAGTTTTCTTTAAAATAATAATTCTAATTTGATAGTAGCATAAAGGATATCGCAAAACACTTAGCCTTATTGTATGGGGGTCACCCCATCAACAGATCTACCAAGATAAAAAAAAGGGCCAACCCATTCCTTTGAATCATTTTCACTTAATAGTTTTACACGGCCCTCTTTCCTCCCCCACAAGGCAAAATTAATACTATCTCAAATTAAATAAACTTATATTTCCTGCATCCTCCAGCTGCCAGGTGCTGATGTGCATCACCAATGGTGCCCCATTGCATATCATCATTTATAACATACACATGGACCCTGTGTCCTGGAAGTATTGCAGCTCAATACCAGGCAGATGATCCTGCACCACACCGCATCTGTGGGGATTTATTCATAAAATAAGTATAGTAAACTGTAAAGATAGGATCTGCCTGTAGGCATAAATAGTTAAAAAATTAATAGAAGAGATAATATTAGCATCTCAATAGTATCTATGATGCAGGGACTACCTTGACCTGATAAGCAACGAAAGTTTATAATATTGTGAACCCATTGTAAAGCTGACATACCTAGTGGTTTGCAGAGTATTTCAAAGTTTTTACTAGGGGAGAATCTTATGATTCCAATTTTCCCAAATTTCTTCACTTAAACGTTCTAGTTTCGCAACTATTGCAGAATATTTGAAAAGAACACAAACAGGAAACACACTCTTGCAGTCCTAATGGTCTTTATCGCAGGTCTGATCTGATATCGCATTATTAAGGTTATTTCATCATCTTTTCTTATTGTTCTTATTAGTGACAAGTATTTTTTTAAAATTTTTGTTTGGGACATTTTAAAAATGTTTAAGGATTATATTCAAAGGGGTCTAGGCTCAACTATTATGTTCTCACAGCTAAAGTTAAAATACCATTGGAAATCCAATGGTATGTTAACTTCACTGCACTGTGGTTTTTGCAGATTTCAGATTTCGGATTCACTCCAGCCCTTACTTTAAAGCTACAAACCCATGGGAATTCAGGGGAAAATAAACATTTCATCTTCCCCGGGATGGAGGGGCTCAGTAAAAAATCCATGCCGTGTAAAATACAGCACGATTTTATGGGGGCAACACAGCATCTCATCAGCAGATTTTCGTCAGTTTTTCTAAATACTAAATCTCCCCGAAATCCAAAAAAAAAACTCATGCGGGTTTAGACATAGCCGAAGGGCATTTGCACCTTAAAACCCGAGGCAATTTTTTTTTGATTTTTGGGTCTGGGAATTATACTAACAAGCAAAAGAGTAACAATGCTTTGAACTTTTGACTTTCCGGCTCCATATCTCACCAGCCACTACAGCTTTGAATGTGAGACTACCATCATTTTATAAACAATCATCTTGACTATCTCATACATAAATTTTCACTTTAACTTTTGGGTAAATCCCCTAGGGGTTTAAAACACTGCCTGAATCCCTCTGGGCTCGCGATCAGATTCAAGCATGTCTTGACAGAAATCTAATCCCTGGTCTCCTCTACACATTTCAAATGTTAGTGCAAGCTGGTCGACTCACTTTGTTGCAAGTACAGCTTTTTCTTTAAACCACAAGTGTTTGATTATCTTGTGGTCTGGGGTTTGTGCGGGCCAAGCCGGAAAAGTCAAAAGTTCAAAACATTGTTACAATTTTGGTTGTCGGTATAATAAAAAAAATCTATTTTTTTAAATAAAAACTGTATTTCTTTCTACTTTTTATCTATTTGCCCACACCAACTATGTGGTTCTGTGCTTCCAACCATTAATGCAGGCATCCTCAAACTGCGACCCTCCAGCTGTTGGGAAACTAAAACCCCATCATGCCCTATTAAGATTATATAAATGCATGATGGGAGTTGAAGTTTTCCAACAGCTGGAGGGCCACAGTTTGAGGATGCCTGCATTAATGGGTAAGCTGTTTTTTTGCTTTTAACTCATCAGCAGTTTATAAAATCCCAAATAATAAAATATGAAATAATGGGAAAACTTATTGTATTGTGTCACTGTTAACTAGATATGCCCAGCACAGCACCCGAGCCCCCCGCTTACACTTCATCCCAACTTTGAAGATAGAATACTGAAATTAGCTATGTATATAAATGGAAAAAACTAAATTCAAATACAAGCTTGTTTTGTTTTGCTTTATTTACTTTTTTCTTAGTTCATTATGTTCTTATTTTCTTTATCTTTGTTTTGTTGAATTGACTTTATTTTACCTTAGTAGCCACATGCAAATGAATCCAATTGACAGTGTTCTTTTAATCAACAGCCTTTTTTCCACAGAATGAATTTTTATCTAAAGCTAAAAAATGTTTGTACACTTCAAATGACAGTTCCTACATGAACTGCTTGGAGAAAAATAAAGGTTAACAAAAACATCTATGCTTCAAGGACAAGATGAAAAGACTTGTTCTATGAACATCAAAAAAGTTTTAGTGACGAGCAAGCAAGTTCTTAGGTCAAAAATAGCACGAGTGACCCTTGCCTATGACAAAGTTAGCTAAAATATATACAGTGATGAGGAGACCAATGTTCTCTTCTTCTTCATACTGACTTGTTATTTTAAATGATGAAAATCAGAGAAGTGGAAGCACAGACAGTAAAATGCTCAGTAATGATGATAAAGATGAATGTTATAGTGACAACAGAAGATGAATGGGCTATGCAGCAGTTTTAAAGCTACCAAAAACGAGACTGTAAAAAGGGGTATTAAATATGTGGTATCAGCAAGCTGTAGTGTGGGAAAATTTTCTCTGTCACATGAAAGTTTTATATGGCATGCTCCTCCCGTCTGCCATTTCTCTATTTTCTCATTAGTTGCTGTTTATGTGCTAGTGCTAAAAGTGAGTGAAATGTGATCGCAATTTCCATTACACTGAGTAAGTTACAGCATTTACTGTACATTCATCTCCTCTGAGAAAATGACTTAATGCAGCTGTAATGTGAAGTTACCGTAGCTGGATAACAGTCTCAAATATTGCTGCACTACTGTAATCTTAGGGATATAAAGGCATCTAGGACCAGATTTATATGTGTAAACCTTGGGTTTTTTGCAGGGCCCCCCTGATTGAGCTCAAGAAGTAATAGAATGTTTTATTAATAAAAAAAAACAAGGGGTTAAACTCAAAAGGTCAAACCCTTTTTTTAAAAAATAACTGCCCAGATTAGGATCACTAAAGATCCAAAAATAACAAAGATTAGCTGATACTCTTAATGATAGTTGTGGCCAACAAGACCTTTTCTATACAGTCGCCGCTACTTTCTTATAATCCATCCAAAGGAATGGACACAATTGGGATGTGTCTCAATCCAAACAGGAGATGAGGATTTTCAGGTACATTAAAAATAAAAACACTTTATTGGATCCATTAAAATTAGCAGACAAGGTGGTGAGCAAAACACATCATCACAACGCTGGTTTCCGTGCTTACGCGCTTCAGGCCCCATTGATCCAGCAGGAAAACCGCTACTGTTTAATCCAAACATTAAAAAAACCAATCAAAAACAACAAATGCAAAAAAATTTTTCAATATGGGGAAAAAACGCACCCACCATATCACTTTTGGAGCCCTTAACTTGTAATATTTAAAAAAAAAAAGATAGGTCTTTTGGGGTTTTGACCTTAGGTCTTTTGCATCCATTCTAATACCAAAAATTCCTCCCTGCAGTGAAATATATTCCTCCCCTGTTGGTATTCTTTACCTTTTCCAGCACAAAAAATGAAAAGTATCCATGTTACTATTATGTTCATCGATAAAATGTCTAGCTGTCCCCGAAGTTTGTGCGAGATTATTTTTAATACCATTGATATGTTCCGCAATCCTAACTTTAAATTTTCGTGTTGTACATCCTATGTATTATAAATCACTGGCAGCACAATATATGGCATAGAGAACATTACTTATATCACAATTCATAAATTCCTGTTTCTTGTATGTTTTGTGATTGTATTTGTTAAAGAAATTAGGTTTTTTTTTGGTTTATTTAAAAAACTTTGCAGGGCCCAAAAAGAAAAACCCCCTTGTGAATAGCCAAGTTTCTATCAGTCTCACGTTAAAAAGTACTGGGGACATCAAAATTTCCGGTGTTTTATTTTTTCTCGCTACACATTTAGTTTTACCTTCTGCTATTTGTTTTATTTTGTCATCCTGCCATAACATCAGTAAATTCTTAAGTAGAATGTTTTTAATTTTTTGGGAACATCCTATAAAGGGGGAAAAAAAAAAAACCCCCCACCACAAATCAGTTTGTTGTTTTTCTTTTTTGCTCATCATTAATCTCTGTCCAAAAGAGGGAGCTCACAAGCAAGGAGTCCTCTCTAAGACTTTCCTATGCCTTAAATGAGACAACCCCTGTCCAAAAAATTATGAACTAGAATAAGGAGTCACTCAGTACAAGTATGTCCCTTTCCTCAAGCCATCCTTGTATTACATTCAATTGAATGTCCACAGTGTCGGACTGGGGGGTCTGGGGCCCACAGGGGAGTTGATCTTGGGGGCCCACTCTACTGTACATGAAAATAATACCAGCCCCTCGGACATAAATGCGCCCATTTTACCACATAATACAGTGGCAAAAACAGAACTGAAATTGGGTAGTACAATAGCAATTTTAGTCACAAAATTTGTCAGTCTAAAATATCATAGACACATGGCTAAGTAGCTCCATCCATATACCTCTCCACCCACATACAATATCCCCCTCCAATAGTCCACATACAATATCCCCTCCACATTTCCCTTGGTCACGCACCTCACCACCTTCTAAAATAAACACCAGCAAGAAAGTAAAAGTCTAACATTACGGGTCAGGTGTTCCCTCACTCTTACAAACAGGACACATTACCTGCCACTAAACCCGCCCAAAATAAAAACCAAAAACACTGCAAAAAGGAGACCACAGGTCAAACAATTTCAATAAAAAAAAACATGTTGAGGTTTGCTTTTTCCCTCGAACGGTCGACTAAAGTCGACCAACATTGACAAGAAGTCGATAGTGAGCAGTCGATTATGAGCGATGACCTTAAAGTCATGGGAGAAACAAACCTTTATTCTTACCCCAAACAGGGGGGAGAACTGGAATTAACTCCACTACAGCCCAAAAGGAACTGCTAATCTAACAACACACTTAGGTTATAAAAACCCAGAAAAAAAAACAACAACATTCACTATCCCTGTCTTGTACCCCACATGAAACCTTAACCTGCACACCCCAAATAAAAAGTGCCAGAAGGGAGTATGATTTTGAACCTCATCTTACTTGAAAAAGACATTGAATATCCCTGTCCGGAACACAGCATGAGCCCAAACCCGCATGACCCCCCCGATTTAAAAGTGCCGGAAAAAATCTTTCAAAACCCCCATTTTAGTTAACTGGACCCTTACATACATGTCCTGGGCCACAGCATGACCCCAAACCTGCATGACCCCCAGATTTAAAAATCCGGAAAAAGGGGTCTTTTTAAACCCCCATTTTTGTTTCAAATGGACATTGACTATACTGTCCTGTACCCAGAATGACCATTAAACCTTTTTTTACCCACAAAATTTTAAAAGTGCCCGGGAAAAGGGGGTCTTTTAACCCCATTTTATTTCATGGCATATACTGTCCCTGCCTGGGGCCACACATGAGCCCCAAAAAATGCATGACCCCAGTTAAAAAAATGCCGGAAAAAGGAGGGTTTTTAAACCACCATTTTTGTTGAACTGGACATTGACTATACCTGTCCTGGGCCCCAGCATGAGCCCCAAACCTGCATACCCCCCCCCATTAAAAAGTCCGGAAAAAGGAGTCTTTTTAACCACCATTTTTGTTTCACTGGACATTGATTTTTACTGTCCTGTACTGCAAAGACCATTAAACCGTCTGACCCACAATTCAAAAGTGCCGGAAAAAAAGGAGTTTCAACCACCCTTTTAGTTTAACGGACTTGACTAACATGTCCCCGGGCCCAGCATGAGCCCCAAAACCCGCATGACCCCCATATTTTTAAAAAATCCGGAAAAAGGGGTCTTTCAACCACCATTTAGCTTCACGACATTGAAATAAAATGTCCTGCCCCCCGAATGAAACCCTTAAACCTGTCTGACCCACAGATTAAAAAGTGCCCCGAAAAAGGATCTTTCAACCACCATTTTAGTTGAACTGGACATTGACTAACATTCCTGGCCCAGCATGAGCCCCCAAACCTGCATGACCCCCAGATTCAAAATGCCGAAAAAAGGAGTCTTTCAACCACCCTTTTAGTTTTTACTGGACATTGACTTTTTACCTGCCTGGGCCCCAAAGGGAAAAAGCCCCAAAAAACCCGCTGACCCCCAATTTTAAAAGTGCCGGAAAAAGGAGTCTTTCAACCAAACCCTTTTATTTCACTGGACATATACTGTCCCCGTCCTGGGGCCCACATAGCCCCCCAAACCTGCATGACCCCATATTAAAAAATGCTGGAAAAGGAGTCCTTTAACCCCCCATTTTTGTTGAACTGGACATGATACATCTTTTTGTACGCAAATGACCATTAAACCTTTCTGCCCACAGATTTAAAAGTGCCGGAAAAGGGGTCTTTTTACCACAATTAAAATTTCACTGGGCATTGACTATACCTGTCCCCCGGCCACAGCATGAGCCCCAAAACCGCATGACCCCCAGATTCAAAAGTGCCCCGGAAAAAGGAGTCTTTCACCACCCAAATTTTTGTTTCACTGGACTATACGTCCCGTCCTGGGCCCCAAACATGAGCCCCAAACCGCATTACCCCCAATTAAAAAGTGCCGGGAAAAGGGGTGTTTCAACCACCATTTTTGTTTCACGGACATTTTACTATAATTGTCCTGGGGCCCCAGCATGAAAACCCCAAACCTGCATGACCCCCACTTTAAAAAGTGCCGGGAAAAAGGATCTTTTTAACCACCATTTTTGTTTACCCGGGCATTGATTTTAAAATCTGTCCTGACACAAGTGACCATTAAACCTGTCTGACCCCCGTTCAAAAGTGCCCCGGAAATGGGGTCTTTTAACCACCATTTTTGTTTTACGGGCATTGACTAATCTGCCTGTACCGCCGAATGACCATTAAAACCCGCGACCCCCCCCGATTTAAAAATCCGGGAAAAAGGGGTCTTCAACCACCATTTTATTTCACTGGACATTTACTATATCTGTTTTTTGGGCCACAGCATGACCCCAAAAATTGCATGACCCCCCCCCATTTAAAAAGTGCCCGGAAAAAAAGGGGTTTTTTTCAACCACCATTTTAGTTTTACTGGACATATACGCCCTGTCCTGGTAGCCCCTGCCCCTCCGTAAGTCGGACCCCAATTGAGCTTCACTTGGAATACTGGAGTTAACGCTCCTTTTCCACCCAGGTGCCCTTTTTCTTGGGATTCTTTTTCTTATTTTACCCCAACGGCGGAGGGAAAATTTTCGCTGTTTTTTGTTCTCTGTCCGGCTCCATACCCATGTCCTCTGAAAACCTACATCTGGGCAAGTTTTCCTGACCTCCTTTCATTCAGAGGAATTTTTTACCACTATTTTGTACAGCAAGTTTTTTAGTAGTTTAATTCTAGAAAACACATTTTTAAAATAGGATGGAATCCCACCATGTCTTTGTTTTTCTTTTTTTTTTGTATTAAATGGTTGTCTCAATACAGGATTATAGATATTTAAAGATCTTGCAAAAAACAAGTCATTTTGCAATATGTGTCCATTAACAGTGCCTACCAAACCCCTGTTTTTTTTGCCCAGAAACCATCACCCTTGAGCCACTCTTACAATTGTGAAAAAACCAAATCCCCCCTGTTAGAAACAATTTTTTTTTTTAAATAAGACCTGTAGTAAATGCTGCTTTTTCAAAGAAAAATTTTCCCCAAAAAAATTCAAAGAAAGCCCCTTGACCCCACTTGGACAATTGTAAAAAGAACAAATTTTTTTAAAGAAAAAACATTTTTTTTATAATAACCTGTAGTATGGGGCTCCCAATTTCAAAGAAAAATCCCCCAAAAAAATTCAAACATAACCCTTGAGCCACTTTGGAAAAATTTTTGAAAACAAATGTCGTTAGAAACAACATTTTTTTTAAAATTTGGGAAACCGAAAGTTTGCTGCTTTTAAAAGGGCAGCAGCCCAAAAAAATTTAAATAAAAATGACTTCTCACCCACTGTTAAAATTGTGGGGGGAAAATCCCACTTAAACCCCACATTTCTGTTCCAAAGGCCCCATGTTTATTGCTGTATCTCACAGCTACATCCCCCCCAAAAAATTCAAAATTGACTTCCCCCAGCCACTTTTAAAAAAATTGTAAAGGGAAAAAATCCCCTTTAAAACCAAAATTTTTTTCCCCAAAGGGAACCATGATTTTTGGCTGTAACTCACAGCAAAAAAATGCCCCCAAAAAATTAAAATATATTTTTTCAGCCATTTTAAAAATTGTGGCGGAGAAATGCCCCTTAAAACCACATTTCTTTTTAAAAGGGAACCCCTGATTATTGCTGTATCTCACAGCTACATGACCCCAAAAAATTATAAAAAATGACTTCTAAAGCCACAATTTTAAAAATTGGGGAAGGGAGAAATGCCATTTAAAAAAACCCACTTTTCTTTTTCCAAAGGCCCAAAAATTTTATAGCTGTATCTCCCCAGCAACATGCCCCAAAAAACCCTTGACAATGCGAAAACTTCTAAAGATAAAGTGAGTAAAAAAAAATAGGGAGTTGTCAGAAAACCTTGCGCCTTTTACAGTCCCCTCACAAAAAAAACCAAAAAAAGAACTTTTTTGGGAAAAGAGAAAAAAAAAATTTCTTTTAAAAATAAATCTTTTTAAAAAAAACTTTTTTTCCAAAGGCCCCATTTCTGTTTGAAGAAAAAATGGAATTTGACCGAAAACTAATCGGAGCCCCGAAAGGGGAATTGGGGGCCACAACATCATCAAGATCCATGCCGATTCATCTTGATGAAAGTAAAAAACGATCCACATTTTTTTAATTTGGGGGGGGGAAACCCGGGATGCTTTTGTCTGTAAGGACTCCTCCAGCTGGGTGAAGGTCCACTCAGATTTTACCGGGCGGGGGGGCCCGGGACAAAAACCTCTATGGCTTTGACGAGCCAGCTGGGGCCCCCATTCTTTTCCATTTGTGATACCCAGAAGTCTATTTTGGGGCCCCGAAAAACATACAAAAACAAAGGTGTTGAGCCGCAAATAGTCGTGCACCATGTCTTTAAACCCGGGGGCTTGGGGTGTTGAATGTGTGCCCGCTTTTCATGCGTTTTGGGGGAGGTGGGAAACAAAGGGGCCAGAGGTTTACCCATTAGGGGTTTTTTCCCCCCTTGCCTTTTTCCTGCTGGGGGGGTCGCCTACTTGGGACTTTTAACTGCTGTCCAAATCGCGATGTTTTCCACCGTGACATTTGGGGGAAAGGAAGCAGACCAACAGAAATTCCCCATTGATCAATCAGCAAGGTCTCCCCTTTTCCTTTCATTTTTTTCTCTCTATTTTGGGGTTTGGAAAGGGAAAATGCGAGTTTTGTTTTTTTAAACCCGGGGTCCAGGGGGGTGGCCACCCAGGGAACCCGTTGTTCTTTTTTATGGCCCTTTAAAGGGGAAGGTCATGTTGGAGGAAATGGAGGGGATCCCCAACCCTCATGTGAAAAAATGGGGGCCTTGATTCCCAAAACCTCTGGGTCGAGGGGCACTAAAAAACGACTTCCCTCTTGCTCCCCCGCCCCCAAATTTTGCGCCAACCTCTTTCCAAGGCAGGGACGTCGGGAACATCGGTGTCTAAGGGGAATACCTCCCCTCCTCCTCCCAAAACCTCCTCCTGGGCTCCGGCACCCGCTTCAAAAACAGCACTTACTTTCCTTTAGATGATGCACCCCTGAGAGCGATGCGCCCCCCCTTTCACTACTCTGACCCCCAACCACTGCCTAATGAAGACCGATGAAAAATTTTGGGAAAATTTCCCGGGCCCCTTTTCGATTTTGACGGAGAGAAAGGGTCCCCTGTCCCGATCGAGTCCGTCCCTCCCCGTCGCTGGGGGGGACCTGTTTTTTTTAGAGTGTCCCCAAGATCGTTCCAGAAAATAAGATCCCCCACAATTTCTCATGCTGACAAAGGGGATTGTCCCGCACGGGCCATTTTTTTGGGTTCTTCAAAACTTTGGGAAGGATGGTGCAGAGCTCTTTTCCCAAAACCTGCAAACCACCTTTAGTGGGCCCAACACCCCAGGGGGCCGCACCGCTGCTTTTTCAGGCTATGTGTCACTTCCCTACTGCGTAAAGGCATTGCCCCTGCTGGGCCCCAATCGCTGGAGCATGTGGGGGGTGGAATTCCAGCGTGTTTGCCAAAATCAAAAATGAGACGGTTTGACGGGGGAGGCCGAAACTAAAGCGCAACGCAGCCAGGGGGACCAAGCAGGTTTCGAATGGCGGAAGTTCGAACCCAGACTTCGAGGGCCCTTTCCCCAGCAGGCCCGTCCAGATTTCCCGGTTTGCTCTTTAGAAAATTTTTTTGGACGACAAGGTTCATTGACCTGGCCAAAACAAGGGGATGTGCCCCCAGACTACCGGCCCTTTAAAGGGGGGCCCCAATTTCGGGCCCCCTTTTCGCACACCACCTTGCCTGGCCCCAAGGGTTTTTTGGCACCCAGCCAGGGGCTCGGGGCCCCATTTCGGAGAGCCGCCACAAACTCCTACCCCGTGTGGTTTGGGCGGCTCCAAAACCCGAAAATTTAATTTTTAACACAAACCCTTTGGGTTTTCTGGGGACGGATGCCCACCCAGAGGACCTTTGGGGGGAAAAAACCCGCACCATCCCTGCGGTTTTGAAGAGGGGTGCGCCGAGGCCCGAAAAGCCACCGTCACCCCCCCGAGACCCCCACCCACTCACCCAGTTTAGCGTCACAGAGATATTGCGGGCCCTTTGGGCCCTGCATAAAAAATTCCAAAGTGTCCCCTGGTCATATGGACTTTTTTTTTCCGGCCCCAGATTTCAACCCAAAGGGGCTTGGGAAATTTTAGATGACACGTGGCTGGCCAGGGCAGGGACGGCTTTTCTGGCAAGAAATGGCTGCTCGGCATCTGGTATTGGGGGCAGGCAAGGGCCATGACGTGGCGGAACCCATCTGTGTCCACCAGACGGAAAGGCAACATTTCCAAGGCCAAAAGCCTGGCAATGCCAACATTCAGGCTTTTGGCTTTGGGATGGTTTGGGTTAAAGTGTTTCTTCTGCTCCCAAACCTGGAAGACAGAAGGCTGGCTGCTACACTGGCTGCCGTACGGCGTGCAGGTCATCAAACTGGCGGGAGGAGAAGGGGTAGGATGGGTCTCTGGTGGTGCTGTTGGTACTCGGGCGACTGTGGAGGCTGAAGCGGAGGCTGATCCCTGATCATGACTCTGAGAGACATGGGCAGCTGAGGAACGCTTGGTGGTGGAGGAGGAGAAGGAGGAGGCGGAGACAGAGGGTGTGACAGTGGTTTGAGGCCCGGCGTCGGTCTGGCCTTTTTTGGCCAAGTGTTGCCTCCATTTCAACTCATGCATTCGCTGCATGTGACTAGACATGTTGGTGGTGGTTAATCACCTAAGGTTCTTGCCTCTACTTATGCGTTTACGGCAAAGGCGGCATATGACATCGCTGGGTGAATCAGAGGCTTGCTCAAAGAAGGCCCAGGCTTGAGAGGTCCTGGACCTTTTTGACGGCGATAAGCAAGGGGATTTGCGCTGACCGTGGCTGGCGGAATCATATCAGCGGACTTCTGTGACTGCCCTCTCCCTTTTTGAGGTGGAACCCATACTGACACTACCCCATCGTCTTCCTCCTCGTCCAGTGATGAAGCGCTCGCAAGCAAATTCTGCTGAAAAGACCACGTTGGATCCGCAATGTCGTCATCATCATCATCAACACAGGTGACTTCGTCGTCCTGACATTCTGCATCCAGGAGCTGCGGGCTACAAGCAAGAGGGACTGCAAGGCGTTGCCGACCGCCTGGGATTTTTGCCGATTGACCGGCTTCCTTCTCCTCCTCTGATGGCATCAGTAACTGGGCGTCAGAGCAGAGAAAATCATCCTCTTTGGCCTCTTGATCTTTTAACATGCCTTCTGACCCCAACCGCATTTTGTCATCAAAGAGGTCTTCAGAAAATGGATTATCCACAGTGGTGGGTACACGAGTTGACATTTGGGCTGCTTCATGTTGGACGGATGCTGATGATGCTGATGACGACATTTGTGGCCGTGACTGGGAGGACGAGGAGGTAAGACTGCTGGATGCAGGTTGCATTAACCACTGAAGGACAGATTGGCGACGCTGTTCGTTACTGAGATTCACAGGGCCCTGACCCAGCAATGACAGGCCTGACGGTCCTGCAACTGACGATCCGCTGGCATGCGTGTTGTCGCCAGCACTGGAAGGAGCACCTTCTCTCGTACCTCTACCTCCATGTCCTACCCCCCTCTTTGCTCGCTTACCACCTGAATTGCGCTCCATGTTCAGAAATATAAAAAATTTGAGAAGGTACGGACAATGGGAGGAACATGGTGACCGCGCTGCACCGAGGAGGGACGGTCCATGCGCCCTGCATAGCGCATGTGTTCAATCTGGTTGTGAAAAGGTTCCTGAAGTCTTCCACCGATCTTTAGAAGATTCTGAAAATGGCCAGGAAACTGTGCATGCACTTCATCCATTCCTACAAAGCCAGGAACACCCTCCGCGAGTTGCAGCAGCAGAACGGCCTCCCCCAACACACTCTGATATGCGATGTTTCCACCCGTTGGAATTCCAGCCTGCACATGTTGGACCGACTGTATGAACAGAGAAAGGCCATTAACGATTTTTTGATGATCCAGGCGGACAGGAGTACTCCCCTGTGTAACTTTGATGTCAGCCAGTGGCAGCTCATGCGTGACACCTGCCGTTTGTTGAGGACATTCGAGAAGGCCACGTTATTTGTCAGTCGCCAGGACTACGGGATGAATAACGTCATTCCACTGCCACATGTCCTGGAACAGATGCTGAAAAATCTGTCTGGGCAGGGGACTGGAGACGTGGCGACTACATCTCGCGGCCACATGAGTCCGGTGGGGACTGAACTGGAGGAGGAGGGGGACATTGGAGCAGAAGCATTGTCTGGTGAAATGAGTGGATTTTCTACCCAGGTGACAAGAGAGGAGGAGCAGGAGCAGCTGGAGGAGGTAGATGGAGATAAGGAAGACGAGGCAGATGACCCGCAAGCACCGTGGCAGTATACAGTGGAGATGGAGGCAGGAAGCCGATTTGAGCAGCATGCTTATTTGCCTGGCTAGTGACAGCCAAATAGTCAGCATCTGGCAGAGGGATGACTTCTGGCTCTCCACCCTCGCTACGGGTCCAAAATGGGAGCCTTTTTCCCAGCTGCTGAGAGGGAGGACAAACTCAAATACTATAGGGAAATCCTCCGTAGTCAGTTGGCCGCTGCCTATGTGCGGCATCATTCCTCCTCTGACAGGTCTGACAGGAGGGTTCTTCAGCGCTCACATACTACTGCCGCGGCTGCTGGCGGAAGGTGGGGGGGTAGGAGCGGTACCAGCTCCATCATCAGCAACCTAAGTCTGGAGTCACTGATGAGCAGCTTCCTTCACCCGCCTAGTGAGGAGGGCAGTCGCCAACAGCAGCAGCAGGACCTGGAGCAGTCCCCTGAACCAACAGGTGGTGGCCTACTTGGACAGCACTCTGCCACCCCAGTTAGAAGATCCGCTGGACTACTGAGCAGCCAAACTGGATGTGTGGCTGCAACTTGTCGAGTTTGCAGTGGAGTAGCTGTCCTGCCCGGCCAGTAGTGTGGCATCAGAGCGGGTGTTCAGTGCGGCGGGTACCATCGTTACCCCAAGGAGAACCCGCTTGTCCAAGGGAAATGTGAAATGACTGACCTTTGTCAAGATGAATCAGGCGTAGATCGGCCAGGATTTCCACACACCAATGCGTTATGCGTTATGCGTCAGACTACATAAGCAATGACGCCTCACCCAAACTGTGAGAAATGAGTCTACCTGCCTCAGCCACTAATCTGATGCCGCCACCCGCCTGATGCCACACATCTGCTGCCAGTTTCTCCATCTGCCTACCACCATCTTTACCAGGGACTGGTATTGCCACCCACCTCCACACTCTGTCATTGTGCCACTCTATGACCTCATGCTGCTGCTGCTGCTGTTTCTGGTGCCGTGACATCCACACACTGTGTCATTGTGCCACTCTGTGGCCTACTCCCCGTTTTTTGCCACCTCCAGAATGTCATTTTGCCACTGTCTGACCTTATGCTGCTGCTGCCGTGACCTCCACACTGTGTCATTGTGCCACTCTGTGGCCTCCTCCAGTTTTTGCAACCTCCAGAATGTCATTGTGCCACTGTCTGACCTCATGCTGCTGCTGCCGTCACCTCCACACTGTGTCATTGTGCCACTCTGTGGCCTACTCCAGTTTTTGCCACCTCCAGAATGTCATTGTGCCACTGTCTGACCTCATGCTGCTGCTGCCGTGACCTCCACACTGTGTCATTGTGCCACTCTGTGTTGCCTTCTTCTGTTTTTTGACTCCTCCTGTATGTCATTGTTCCACTGTCTGACCTCATGCTGCTGCTGCCGTGACCTCCACACTGTGTCATTGTGCTACTGTCTGACCTCATGCTGCTGCCACCGTCACCTCCACTCTCTGTCATTGTATCACTCTGTGGCCTACTACTGTTTTGTCACCTCCAGAATGTCATTGTCACCACTGTCTGACCTCATGCTGCTGCTGCCTGACCTCCACCCTTGTCATTGTGCCACTCTGTGGCCTACTACATGTTTTTGGCCACCTCCAGAATGGTCATTGTGCCACTGTCTGACCTCATGCTGCTGCTGCCGTGACCTCCCACACTGTGTGTCACTTGTGCCACTGTGCGACCTCATTCTGCTGCCACCGTCACCTCCACTCTCTGTCCCAATGTGTAGTGCATCTGTGGCTTACTCTGTTTTGCCACCTCCAGAATGTCATTGTTCCACTGTCTAGACCTCATGCTGCTGCTGCCGTGACCTCGCACACTTGTCATTGTGCCACTCTGTGGCCTACTCCAGTTTTTTGCCAACTCCAGAATGTCATTGTGCCACTGCTGACCTCATGCTGCTGCTGCTTCCGTGACCTCCACACTGTGTCATTGTGCCACTCTGTGGCCTAGTCCAGTTTTTGCCACCTCCAGAATGTCATTGTGCCACTCTCTGACCTCATGCTGCTGCTGTGGCTGTTGCCGTGACCTCCACACTGTGTCATTGTGCCACTCTGTGGCCTACTCCAGTTTTTTGCCACCTCCAGAATGTCATTGTGCCACTGTCTGACCTCATGCTGCTGCTGAGGCTGCTGCCGTGACCTCCACACTGTGGTATTGTGCCACTCTGTGGCCTACTCCAGTTTTTGCCACCTCCAGAATGTCATTGTGCCACTGTCTGACCTCATGCTGCTGCTGCCGTCACCTCCACTCTCTGTCATTGTGCCACTCTGTGGCCTACTACTGTTTTGCCACCTCCAGAATGTCATTGTGCCACTGTCTGACCTCATGCTGCTGCTGCCGTGACCTCCACGATCTGTCATTGTGCCACTCTCTGGCCTACTCCTGTTTTTGCCACCTCCAGAATGTCATTGTGTCACTGTCTGACCTCTTTCTGCTGTGACTGCTGCCGTCACCTCCACACTCTGTCACTAATGTTGCCACCTGAGCTCTCAGTTTTTTTTTTCCAGCTTTCGCTGGCATGACTTTATCAGGCTACATTCCTGCTTGAGTTTTTTGGTCAGTTTTGCCCTCTTAAGTGCCCAGGGAATTTTATAGTGAAGCGATTCTAAGAGTGGCGGCAGTCATCTGCATGTTATACTAAAACACAACATTGTATCAAGACCAAACCAAGCTTCCTCTGCATATTTAAGCATGGCACAATGTTATACAGCACCCTGCAGGCTTTGTACAGCCTGGAAATAGCTATTTTTAACGTGATTCGTCCCGAAGTAACCGAACCGAATTTTTGAGAAATTTGCCCATCTCTAGTATAGACACTTTCATTAATCTAGGAAAGTATATAGTAAACAGTAGGTAGGTAGATAGGTTCCCTTGCTAGGTAGGTATATACATCACCCCAGTAGGTAGGTAGGCATATAGGATCCATAGTAGGCTGGTAGGTGTATACGGTCCCCAGTAGGTTGGTAGGTATATAGGTCCCTATATATAGACCTCCCAGTGAGTTAGTAGGTTTTTAAGCCCCCCAGTAGGTAGGTAGTTCCATAGGTCCCCCAAGTAGGTAAATAGTTCTATAGACCCCCCAGTAGTTTGGTAGGTCTATATGAATCTGAGTAGGTTGGTAGTTCTATAGGACCCCCAGTAATTTGATAGTTAAATTGGTCTCCTCTGTAGGTTGGTAGGTATATAGGTCCACCTAGTAGGTTGGTAGGTATATAGTAGGATGGTAATGTTGGTAGGTATATGGGTCTCCCCCAGTAGGTTGGTAGGTCTATAGGTCCCCCAGTAGATAGGTAGGTCTATAAGTCCCACAGTTGGTTGGTATGTTTACAAGTCCCCCTAGTAGTTAGTTATATATTTCCTTCCAGTAGGTTGGTAGGTATAAGGTCCCCCTAGTAGTTTTGTAGGTGTCCCCAGTAGGTAGGTAGGTAGGTAGGTCTATAAAGCCCCAATTAAAAAAAAATAATAATAATACTTAACTTTCCCCCATTAAACTTCCTGTTCAAGACCTGTACAGGTGGCGTGATGTCATCATTCCGCCTGCGTAGTAACACAATAACTGTCGCAAATGGCGTGATGTCATTATATCTAGAGATGGGTGAATTGATTCTAACGAAGTTTTCAGGAAAACTTCGGTTCTGCACGAAGCCGAAGTTTTATGGTGATTCGCGGGAAAGAAGCGTCTTTTTTTTGTAAATGCACATGGCGTTACATGGGGCAAAGAACTCTGGGAGGAAGAAAGGAGGACCATCAATGACATGTGCAAACATGAAGCCAATCAGAGACCGAGGGTATTCGTACGTCACAGCAAAATATAAACCGGGAGGGCACCTCGCCCCACATCCTCCTTGTTCCTGGCATAGTGCTGTGCTGGAGCTGGCTCTTACACACTCTCAAACAGCTTTTGTAGCGAGGGGAGAGGGGAAAAAGACCTTTTAAAGTCTGTAATTTGCCACGGGGGTCTTCCCCGGGGGTTCCAGGGTGGGTTAATTCGCCTCAATCATTGCAACCCCTCACTGTATTTTTGGGGAATTTCATTTTTAAAAAAAAACCACTAAATCCTGTAGTTTTTTAAATTGGGGATAACATACAACCGCTTTTTCTGCGCCTTATTTCAATTTTCTCCTGTTGTTTAGGAATTTTTTAATTCAAGTAATCCACTCAATCCGATATTTTTGTATTGAATAAAAATACAGACCGCTTTTTCTGCGCAATTAAACAATTTCCCGGTTAAGAGGAATTTTAAATTAATAACCCCAATCCCAAGTGTTTTTTTTTGGAATAGAAATCGACCGCTTTTTCTGCGCCAATTTAAATTTTCCCTTTTTTTGGGGAAAATTTTAAATTCAATAATCCATTTAACCTGAAGTGTTGTATTGGGATAAAAATCAGACTGCTTTTCTGCCCTTTTATTTCAATGTCTCCGGGTGTATTAAAAAAATTTTAAAAATTCAAAAATCCACCAACCTGATATTTTATTGGGATAAAAAACAGACCCTTTTTTACTCGCCATTTTTTTCAACTTCCCCGGGTTGTTTTAGGGAATTTTAAATTCAAGTAATCCACTCAACCTAAGGTTTGTAAGGAATAAAATACGACGCTTTTTCTGCGCCTTTTATTTCAATTTCTCCTTCGTATTGGGAAAAACAAAATTTCAAGTTTCCACTCAATCCCTAATGTTGTAATGGAATAGAAAACAGACCACTTTTTCTGCCCTTTAATTTCAATTTCTCCAGTTGTATTAGAAAATTTTTAAATTTCCAAATAATCCACTCGTTTTCTAAAAAGGTTGTATTGGGAAAAAACCCGCCCATTTTCCTGTGCCATTATTTCAATTTCTCTTGTTGTGGTAGGGAATTTTAAATTCAAGTAACCACCAATCCTATATTGTTGTTTGGAAAAAAAAACAGACCGCTTTTTTTCTGCGCCAAAATTTAAATTTCTCCGGTTGTAATAGGGAATTTCAAATTCAAGTAACCACTCAATCCGACAGTTTTTGTAATTGGATAAAATACAGACCCGCTTTTTTCTGCGCCATTATTTCAAATTTCTCCGGTTCAAAATTAGGGAATTTTAAACCCCAGAAACCACTCAATCCTGATATGTTTTAAAGGGAATAGAATACAGACCGTTTTTTCTGCGCAATATTTCAATTTCTCCTGTCTATTAGGGAATTTTAAATTCAAAAAACCCACTCAATCCTGATATTGTTGTATTGGATAAAAAACAACTGCTTTTTCTGCGCCTTTATTTAAATTTTCCCTTTTGTTTTTAAAAAATTTTTTTTTTAAATTCATTTAATCCCCTCAATCCTGATGTTTTGTAATGGAATAGAAATACAAAACCGCTTTTTCTGCGTCTTTATTTCAATTCTCCTTCTATTGGGGAAATTATAAATTCCAAGTAATCCACTCAATCCTATATTTTGTATTGGAATAGAAATACAGCCCTTTTTTTTTCTTCCTTTTATTTAAATTTTTCTCCTGTTGTATAGGGAATTTAAATTCAAGTAATCCACTCAATCCTGATATTTTTATTGGAAAAGAAAAAAAAGGCCGCTTTTACTGCGCCTTTTTTCAATTTCCCCGGGTTTATTAGAGAATTTTAACTTCAAAAAAACCCCTCAATCCTGAACGTTGTAAGGGAATAAAAATACAGACCGCTTTTTCGGGGTCCCGTTATTTCAATTTCTCCTTTTTGTATTAGAGAATTTTAAATTCAAGAATCCACTCGTTTTCTGATAGTTTTTGAAATTGGGAAGAAAACAGACCCTTTTTCCTGTGCCATTATTTCAATTTCTCTTGTTTTTGGGATTTTAAATTCAAGAAAATCCACTCAATCCTGATATTGTTGTATTGGAATAAATACAGACTGCTTTTTCTGCGCATAATTTTAATTTCCCTCCGATTGATTAGGGAATTTTAATTCAAGTAATCCCCCAAATCCGAATTTTGTATTGGGATAAAAAATACAGACTGCTTTTTTTCTGTGCCTTTATTTAAATTCCCCCGGGTTTTTTGGAATTTTTAAAAATTCAAGAAACCACTCAACCGATAGTGTGTATTGAGATAGAAATACAGAAGCTTTTCCGCAATTTTTAAATTTTCCTTTTCGTTGGGGAATTTTAAATTCAATAACCACTCAATCCTAATAGGGGGTTTAAGGAAATAAAATACAGACCGCTTTTTCTGCGCCATTATTTCTTTTCTCCTTCAAATTAGAAAACAAAAATTCAAGTAACCCAAAATCAATCCTGATATTGTTGAGGGAAATAAAAATAAGACGGCTTTTCTGTGCCATTATTTCAATTTCCCTGTTGTATTGGGGAAATTTTCATATTCAAGATCCACTCAATCCGATATGTTGGTTGAATGAAATACAGACTCTTTTTTCTGTGCCTTTTTTTTAAATTTCTTCGTTGAAATTAGGAATTTAAATTCAAGTAATCCACTAAACCTTATAGTGTTTATTGGGATAGAAATACAGACCGCTTTTATTGTGCCATTTTTTAAATTTCCCGGGTTGTTTTAGAGTTTTTTAAATTCAATAATCCATCAATCCTATAGTTTGTAATGGAATAGAAAAACAGACCGCTTTTTCTGCACCATTATTCAATTTCTCCAGGTATTAGAAAATTTTTAAATTCAAGTAATCCACTCGATTCTGAAGTGTTGTATTGGAAAAAGAAATACAGACCGTTTTTTCCGGGCCCAATTTCAATTTCCTTGTTGGTTGGGGAATTTTTTAAATTTTCAATAATCCACCAATCCGATATTTTGTAATTGGAATAGAAAACAGACCGCTTTTCTGCCCAAAAATTTAATTTCCCGTTTGAAATTTAAGGGAATTTAAATTAAAGAAAACCCCTAAAAATCGATATTGTTGTTTGGGATAAAATACAACGCTTTTTTCTGTGCCATTTTTCAACCCTCCTTGTATTAGGGAATTTTTAAATTCAAGTAATCCACCAATCCTTATGTTGTATTGAGAAAAATACAGAACCTTTTTCTGCGCCATTTTTTAAAATTTCTCCTGTTCTTTTAGGAATTTTTAAAATTCAACAATCCACTAAATCCTGATATTTGTAATGGAAAAAAATAAAACCCGCTTTTTCTGCCCATTATTTCAATTTTCCCTTCTTTTTGGGGAAATTTTAAATTCAAGTAATCCCTAAAACCGATATTGTTGTTTGGGGAAAGAAATACAGACTGTTTTTTTCGCGCCATTATTTCTTTTTTCCCCGTTTTATTGGGAAAAAAATTTTAAAATTAAAAGAAATCCCCAATCCGATAGTGTTTTAAGGAATAGAAATACAGACCCTTTTCTCCCATAATTCAATTTCTCCTGTCGTATTGGGAAAACTATAAATTCAAGTAACCCACCAACCGAATTTTGTTGTAGGGAATAGAAATACAGCCCTGCTTTTTCGCGCCAAATTTAATTCTCCGATTGTTTTAGGGAAATTTTTAAAAATTCAAGAAATCCACCAACCGATTTTTGGTATTGGGATAGAAATACAACGCTTTTTCTGTGCCATTTTTTCAATTCCTCCGGTTTGTATTAGGAATTTTAAAATTCAAAAAATCCACTCAATCCATAGTTTTGTATTGAGATAAAATAAGAACGCTTTTTTCTGCCCATTTTTTAAATTTCTCCTTCTTTTTAGGGAATTTTAAATTCAAAAAACCACTAAATCCGATAGTGTTGTATGGAAAGAATACGACCGTTTTTTTTCTGCGCCATTATTTCAATTTCTCCTTCGTATTGGAATTTTTAAATTTTCAAGTTCCACTAAACCCCTGATATTGTTTGTATTGGGAAGAAAAAAGACTGCTTTTTTCTGCCCATTATTTCAATTCTCCTGTTTTATTAGGAAATTTTAAATAAATAATCCACTCATCCTATAGGGGGTTGTAAGGAAAAAAATACAACCGCTTTTTCTGCGCCATTTTTTTCAATTTCCCTTCTATTAGGAAACTATAAATTCAAAAATCCACTCAATCCTATATTTTGTATTGGAATAGAAATACAACTGCTTTTTCTCTGCCTTTATTTAAAATTTCTCCTGTTGATTGGGAATTTTTTACAAAAAATCCACCAACCGAAAGTGTTTGTATTGGAATAAAATACAGACTGCTTTTTCGTCCCCCTTATTCAATTTCTCCTGTTGAAAAGGGGGAAAATTTTAAATTCAATTATCCCCTAATCCTATAGTGTTGTATTGGGATAGAAAACAGACCGTTTTTTACTGCGCCATTATTTCAATTTCCCCCTTTATAGAGAATTTTAAAATTCAAGTAATCCACTAAATCCTGATATGTTGTAATGGAATAAAATACAGACCGCTTTTTCTGCCCCTTTAATTTCAATTTCCCAGTTGATTAGAGAATTTTAATTAAGAAATCCACTTGATTCTGAATTTTTGTAGGGGGAAATAAAAACAGCCCCCGCTTTTCCTGCGCCATAATTTCAATTTTCCTTTTGTTGTTTTTTAGGGAATTTTAAACAAGAATCCACTCAATCCGGATATTGTTTTTTGGGAATAGAAATACAGACCGCTTTTTCTGCGCCTAATTTAAATTTTCTCCGATTGTTTTGGGGTTTTTTTTAAATTCAAAAAATCCCTAAAATCCTTATTTTGTATTGGGATAAAAATACAGACTGCTTTTTCTGTCCATTTTTTAAATTTCCCCTCCGGTTTTTTAAAATTTTAAAAATTTCAAGTAACCACTCAATCCTGATAGTGTTGTATTAGAAAAAAATACAGACCCCTTTTTCTGCCCCATTTTTTAAATTTTCTCCGTTCTATTAGAGAATTTAAATTAAAGTAACCACTAAAACCCTATAGTGTTCAATGGAAAGAAAACAGACCGCTTTTTCGGGCCCAATTTTTAAAATTTCTCCTTCGTATTAGGAAATAAAAATTCAAGTAATCCACTCAACCGATAGTGTTGTATTGGAAGTCAAATCGGTGTTTTTTGTCCCCCACATTTAAATTTCACCGTGCATTAAAGGAATTTCAGATTCGGGAAATCCCAAAATCATTTAGTAAGTACTTGGAGTCAAAAACATGGTTTTTTGTCCCCCAAATTTTCTTTTAAAAATTCCCCCTGTTCTATGAGTAGGGAATTTCATACCAGGGGTCTCTCAAGCCTTTTAGGGGTCCATTTGGAGTCAAATAAGTGTTTTTTTTCCCCCAATTTTATATATTTTAAAATTTTACTTGTTCATTTCATAGGGAAAATTTTAAAACCAAGGTTAATTTCTCCTCTTTTTTTTGGAGTGAAATACAGCGGTGCGTTTTTCTGCCACAACATCCTAAAAACCACAACTTCAAGCGAAAAGGGGTTTTTAATCTGTGGCCAAAAGTTTCAATTTTTTCCCTTTTTGTGGAGAATTTTTTTCCAAACAAGTGTTTTGTGTATTTTACCCACATACATCTCAAACCATTTTTCTTGGGAAAATTTTTTATTTTGTGGCAAAAAAAGTTATTTTTTTTCATTTATTGTATTTAATTCTGTCAATTTTTTGAACATGTAGAGCCCCCCCCCCCAAAAGAGTGGGGAGGGTTCCATCAAATTTTTTCATTTACGCCAAACTTTTGCCATTTTTGATCTTTCAGTGTCCGCTTTTATTTGGTCAATAATCCCTCATTCTAAAGTCAAAAAAAAAACAGAGTTAACCCAAAAATAAGTAAATGAAATTTTGCAAATTTTGTGTTTTTGTACCCTCCACAGATTAAAAAAGGGGAAAACCAAACAAGTCAAAGTCTAGAGGGTGGAGAGTGGAAACACATTAAAAACCACAGAGTTAACGAAGAGTGCCGTTTTTCAGCAGCACGAGGAGACCTTATGGTGAGGGGGCAGCACATCAAAGGCACAAATGGCCCCCGTGAAAATGGGGAGGTGGGTTGGGGAATACCCCCCCAGGTAAATATGGGGGGGTGGTAAAGGGGCAACGGCAGCAATTGGGAAACAGCGGGTGGCAGCACAGAAAAGTAGCCAGGCAGGAGCCAAAAGTACCAGGGTTCAGGGGTTGCTCAAGGTGCGCTGCTGGGAAAAAACCTAAACACTAAGGGGGGGGGGGGGAAAGCTCTCATCAACAAATCCAACTCAGGTTGCTGCTCATTGGGGCTTTACGCTCTAACCCCCCCAACCCTCACAGCACCGGGGGGGTAGTACAAAACAACGATAAACCACCCGTCAGACCTGCTATATGGACCAGGCCAACTGACTACATAGGAGTCTCTATAGTAAGTTTGTCCTCTTCTTAGCAGGGGAAAAAAAAGCCCCCATATGGAGGTAACAAAAGGCCAAGAGGGGGGGAAAACCGAAGTCATCCTTCTGGATGGGAAAAATTCACTGTCACTAGCCAGCAAATCAGCATGCAGTGGGCCATCGCGCAAAACTCTGAGGGATCCCTGTCTCCATTCCCCTGATACGCAACAGGGTTCGGGTCATCTTCCTAAATTTTCCTGGTTGCCCCTGCTCCTCACTGTCACCTAATAAATCCAGGGAAATTTAGAGTGGCGATTCAAGAGAGGGGCTGTCATTTTCATTCATGCAAAAAACAGCAGTAGAAGACCCAAACCCCAAACTCGCTTGCATGACACAATTTCTACACACCCTACAACCTCTGCACCAGGAAAAAGCTGCTTTTTAAAGCGATTCTGGTGGATGTTACTTTGATGCAATATACTTACTATACTTACTAAACATTGTACACATGCAAACACACCCCTCCATGGTAACAGGACCATGGCCACAGTCCTATAGACCTTAAACCCCAATTTTTATCCTTCTCAGCTGCTAATTTTTTCAAAGTTTAAAAGCGCCCAAAGGGACAATTGTCCTTCCCAAAAAATCCACTGTGGGGAAAACTTTCCCTTACTTGGTTTCAGAAACAAAGTTCATTCAGCACAAATGTCTGTCTTTCCCCGAGTAAACATTATTTTGGTTTATTGCATATTTTACATAAGTTATTACTTAATTTCTATTACGAACTATTGGCCAGTGTTGTTTTCTGCTCACTTTTGTTGCTGCAATTAAGTTATTT
>JAODAL010037735.1:0-40052 GCA_025379985.1 Phyllomedusa bahiana
AAAGGGCTGGAAAACTACAGGGCAATGCTGACGCACTGTCAAGAGTCCACTGTTTGATGGCTAAAAGTGTCCGACCCCACAGGCTCGAACAGAGGGAGAGGGTATGTGAGACAGTGACAGGCGATGTTATTGAGGGAAGATACGTTTCCCCTAGAATGCTCTCATATGTGATTATAGGGAGCGCATGGACAGATGCGTGTCACCGAGTGGCCTGGACTCGGTGAAGGGAGAGCTGACAGTCTTGTGTGTCAGTAGCACTATGCTACTGACATGTGTAGTATAAGCGGTTCCAATCCGCTTTTGTCTGTGTCAGCTTTTCCTGGAGTGGTCAAAGAGCAGGGTGGGTGGCCACTCCCACGCACCATGTGAGGCTGGTCTCAGGCCTATAAAGCCTGGGTCTGCAGGCTTGTCATGGCTGCTGCTGGTGGAAAGCTAAAAGCCACATTGTAATTAGCCCGGTCACTGTATCTTTTGGTCTCTGTACAAGAGGCACTTAGTGTGTCTCTGGTGTAGGCAGGGCCGTTACTGTTTAGTTAGAGCTCAGCCGAGCAGGATTTTGTTTTTCATGTTTTGCCTGACATTAAGGCTGTGTCATTTTGTTGCCCTTCTAATAAACCCAGGCATAGCCTGGACTTGGACTTTTTACGCTGTGTCCCTGTCTCTGTCTGCCAAAGCCCAGGCTACTACCTGAACGCTGATGCTAACCCCCCACAAATATTATAATATATATATATATTATATATATATATATATATATATATATATATATATATAAATAAATAAATAAATATATATATATATATATTAGTATATATATATTTTATATATATATATATATTATATATATATATACGTAGTAGCAGTGCGACCTTGGGGTGATCTGATGGTTCTGCCACTAGGTGGCGTACAGCAGGTCACCTGCTAGGAACATTTCACCTAGGGCCTGGTCTTGATAGAGGAAGCTAGCAGTCATCAGTCAGCAACACTAGGTTGCTGATTTGTATGTAGTATGGCTGATACCCAACCATTATGGGCTGGCTTTTTTCCGGATCAGCTGCAGTGCGGAGGCCGTTCCCATGTTCTAGGTGTTACCAGGCCTATCAAAACCTGGTCTTACAGGGAAACAGGGGCCATGGTTGCTACCTGGAGCTGAGGAAAGAGCTTTGACCCCCAGAGGCTTGAGGGGAGCCTCTACCATATACGGGAGTGTGTAATTAATGTGGTTGTGGTGCTCGGCGAAAGGCCTTGACCCCTAGTAGAGAGGGTCAGTGTTAAACCAAAGCCTGGTGTCGGAGTGTTGATGTGCCAGAACCATTTACCAAAAGTGGAACCCTGGTGAGTGCCCCCCAAAAGATGCCCAAGAGGCTGGACGAGTGTGAGTCTTAGTAAATAAAAAACATTATAAAGTGGAGAACCCTTAAAAAGTAGAAAGTTAACAAGGCCCTTCCTTTTATTTTTATTTGAAAAAAAGTTTTCATTATTTTTTTGGAAAGTTTTCCTAGAAGAAATCTAGTCTAGGTGATTTTCATTTTGTAGTATTTTTTTTTTGGTTTTGGAAATGTGTTTTTTTCCATGTTTTCCAGTTTTAGTAACAAGTGTTTGAAGATGCCCCCAAAAGGGGCTAACTTAAAGTCCGGGGCCCTAGTGCAAAATTTAAATGGGGCCCCCCCAGTATTTTGTCCCTTTAAAAATGCTTAGTCCCTTATGTACAAAAGGGTTTTGGGGGCCCCTCAGGATGGTAGCGATGCCCCCTCTGCCCCCCTGTACTAGCCCCGCCTCCCCATTATTAAACTTGGCTTGGTGTAAAAAGTGGTCTTTGTGTCACCCCAAGGCTGACACTACCTCCCCCTCACTCTTACACCATCACCCAATGCACCAGGAATATTAGGAGGAGCCAGTTAAAAATCCCAAATGTTTCAATGTGATGATTATTTGGGGGGCTGTGGGTGGTATTTTTAGGATGCGAAGGTCTCATAAGCTGGGGTTTACCTTGGGGGTTATAAAAAAAGGGTCGGGGGGGGGGGGGGGTATGCGAACAGCTCATCCTTTTTGTTAAATTAATTTTATGTCACGGGAGTGTTTTTTATAACTTTTAATGAAAATTTTAAAATAAAAAACTATGTGGGGTTGTCCTTATTTTTCAGAACCTGTCAAGGTAAAACCAACAACTGCAGTCTGATACTATTAGAATGGAAAGGTGTCTTGTAAGGGTTCGGTGGATTCGCGGCCACCGCAAGCATTTTTAACCCAAGCCGGGGGAAGGGAATCTAAGACCCCCCGGTTTTCCCCAAAGGCCCGCTGAAAGGGGATGATTTGCGGGCGTGGGTTCAGGCGTTACCTTGACGTGACTCTGCGGTGGGGCCGGGGTACAGGTGGTAAAAAAACGTAACCCAAGGATTGGGGACAGGCAAAAGGTCAGGCCAGGTGACAGATTTGTGGTAGAGAAGGCAGACGGTCGGGCAGGGGGGAAAACGCAAGGTCAAAAAAGGGGGGGACGGAGGTACAGGAAAGCAAACGGACTCAAAGACACACCAAACTCATCTAAAACACCAACAATTCAACGGTGGGGGGGTATCCCTTAATAGGACCAGTCCCCCGGCAATAACCAATTCCCGGGGGACACGGCCCTTAAAATCTAGAATTCGCGCGCAGTGCTAGGGGGGGGCATGGCACGACGGCCAGGACGGCAGGAGCGGGTGCCCCGGAGCGCGGCCAGGTAAGGCCAGGTGGGGAAGGGTGGCGCGGGGGCCCGCGATGCCGCGCCGAAGCCCTAGCAGGCGGGGGAACGCCGCAGGGGCAGCGGCGCCCGGGGGCCGCCATGACAGGCCCCCCCCCCCCCTTGGGTTCCCCCCTTTTTTTTTTTAACTAGCCAGGAGATTGGTGACAGGTTGCCTTCGGCCCCCACGAAGTTCTGGCCAAACCCCCTTCCCAGTCGATAGAAAGAACCACTTCCCCCCCCTGTTTCTGCCAGCCCCTCTTGACTCAAAGTGTTATCCGAGTTGGCCACGGAGAAGGCGAGACAGATAGGGGAGAAGCGATTCGCCCACGGGGTTAGGAGCAAGACAGGGAAGGGTTGGGGATCGCAGAGTGGGAGGCAAGGGGGCTTGTAGGGAGGGTTAACTGCCAGCCCAAAAAAGGGCCCCAAATTTTTGGGCCAACTTGTGCGGGGTCCCTTAAAAGGTGTATCGGGCCCGATACCCAAACCCTTCCCCTGGTTTAAAATACAGGGGGGGCTCCGAACTATCGTTGAACTTTAGTAGGGGGAGGCTGAAAAAGGGGGCCTGACGGTGACCCCGAGGACTTGATGTTGATTTGGGCATCCACGGCGGGAAAAGTGACACAAAAAGGCTAGGGGAGAGGCGGGGGGGGAGTAGCCAAATACAAAAAAAAAAGGGGGGGCTCCAGGGACTCGAGTTAGGGAAATTGTTAGTTTGCCCGGGGGAGAAGGTCAACCAGTTATTGCCGGGCAAAAAAATGTCGCAGATAGGTTCCAAAGATTGGGTTTGCCCCTCTCCCCTGCTTTTTGGTTGAGGGTGGTACGCAAAAAACCCCGTAACTGATACAAGGCCCCAGAATTTAGATACAAGCTGGCCCCCTATCAGAGATGAGTGCAAAGGGACCCCTGTAACCGAAAGATGTGGTGGAAGAAGAGCGGGGCTGCTGTGGGCGAGGGAACCCCGGGCAGGGGACAAAAGGGCCCTTTTTAAAAAAATTATCCCCCCCCCCCAAAAATGACCGTGTTTGGCGGGGGCCGGAAGGTGGGTGACAAAATCCATAAATAGGGGCCCAAAGGTTTCAGGGCCCCGGGAGAGGCTAAAGGGATACCCGGGGGTTGAGACAGGCACTTTTTTCCCCGAGCACGGGAGGTAAAATAAGACAAAATCCCTAAACCTGCGCGAGAGTGGGCCACCAATAGTATTCGGATGGCTGTAGGATTTGTGGACCCCAGGATGCCAGCTGTTCGAGAAGAATGTTCCATTAAAGGGTTCGGGGCGCAAAGCATGAGGAAAGGGTCTTCCCCAGAGCTCCCCAAAAGAACCCCGATCCGGGGGAAAATGTGTGAAGGGGTGGCTCCAAGCCCACCGTTCAGAGTTGGAAGAGCACCGCCCGACATTTTTTTCACCCGGCGGAAGTGTAGGAGGAAATTGAAATGGCGAAGAAAAGCGCCATCGGGTTGATTGGTTTCAATCGTGAGAGATTGTAAATAGAGAAGATCTTATGTCCGGGATCTCTATGGGATGGCGAGCCCCCCCAGCAAGTGACCCTTTTTCCCGGGCCAATTTTGGAAGAAGCCCCCCGTCCCGATGTGTAATTGTTTTGGGAGGGGTGAAAGTTTGGAAAAGAATCCACACGCCCCGCAATTTCCCCGAGGGGATTGAAGAGGAGGGGCCCCCGGCACCAATAGGGGGTCGACCTTGACAAACGGCGCTGGGGGTGGATGAGAGAGGCAGGAGGGGGCAAAGCAGTTTTCAGGACTTTGAATCCTCTTGGGCCCTCGGGGGGCCATGATTTGGGATCGGCACCCTTCTTGGTGTGGGCCACCAAGAGCACCACGAGGAGAACTGTGGTGATTGCCTGTAATAATTTGGGCAAAGCCTAAAAGCGTTGGGGGCCCGAAGGCCCCCCGGGGGGGCCACTGGGGACAGGGAGAGCTTGACGGGCCCTCTGTAGACCTTGACCCGACACGATGTACCAAAAAGGTAGAGAGATGCGCTCGAACAGGCCCTTCTCCCAAATTGCATAAAGTTGGTGGGCTTGGGAGTTGGGGGCCCCGGCGGAGTGGGGACGGTACTTACGTTGGAGAATAAAGAGATATCGTCCAGATAAACAATAAAAGACGTATAGAATCCCGGAAGATTTTTTAAAGAAGTTTTGGAAGACAGCCGGACGTTGCAGGACCAAAAGGGAAGACGAGTTTCAAAATGGCCATCGCGGGGGGTTAAAAGGGGTTTTCCCCGTACCTTTCGGGTCCGAATCGGTTGTAAGCACCCGGGGGTCCGTTTTGAAAAAAAAATTCCCCGAAGGCGGTCAAAAAACTCCCGGGTCAAGGGAGCGGGATCGTCTTTAGGTTATTTTGTTAAAGGGCCCCGATAGTTTGATACATGGCCCGGGGGTTTCCCTCTTTTTTTTCCCGAAGATCGGTCCCGCAGGCGGGACAACTGCGGATAAAGCCTTTGCGGAGATTCTCTTGATTGTATCGACACGCCTTTGTCTTGGGGGGAAAAGAGGGTAAACTCTGCCCCGGGGGGGATAGTACCGGGTTTCGGTCTTTTAGGGCAATCGAAGGGCCCGGGGCGGAGGCGAGTTTCACCCGTTTTCAGAAAAACATGGGGAATCCTGGTAAGGGCAGCAGCCTGGGAGAGACCCGTAGATCGGTAGAGGGGACGAGGGGTGGGCAGAGCGCCCCAAGGGGATCGTGAGGGCATGCCGGGCCCCCAACGAAGAATCTCGCCCATGTTCCAGTCTAGGGTCGGAGCATGCTTTGTAAACCCGGGGAAAGGCCCGAAGGATCTCAGAAAAAGAAAAGAGGCGTAAAGAGTGTTTCACGTTTCCCGATGTAGGCGCCAACCTGCAAGGTGAGGGGGCAGTGCAAAACCGAATGGCTCCCCTTTAAGCATTCGCCCCTGACTGGGAGACAAACAGGGTTTTTTGAGGGAGGGCATGGAAACCCGGGCTGTGACACCAGGGGGCTGATAAAAATTACCCCGCGGACCCCCTCCAGGAAGGCGGTGGGCCTGAAAGGTGCTGCGGCGAAATTCCACATAAACCGGAAAGGTCAGACGGGGGGGGCCGCACTGACACCTAGGATGCCTCCCGGAGCCTAGGGGCGGGAGTTTCCCGGGGGGCCCGGACAGTCCCAATGAAATGGCCAGAACCGCCCGTAAAAATAACGCCTTTAGACGTCGCTGTGGGCCCTTCCCCTGGGGGCAAAAAAGCCCCTTTAAACCCATGGGGTTTATCCCCATGAACCGTTGGGGGAGGAAGGGGGGGCGTTGAAAGACAGGAGTAAGCGAGGGACCGGCGTGGCGGTGGACTGGTTGGGGGCGGATCTTGTTGTTTTCAGCAAAACGGATATCATCCGGGTAGCCAAACCCAATCAATTTTTCCCGCGAGGAACGAGGGCCCCCACCCCCGAGCTAATCTTTTAAGAGTCCCGAGGGCCTTGCCAACGACGCCACAGAGCCCATTTTTTCCCTCCCAAATCGAGGCTAGGGTGCGGAATGCCAGGGTTTCTGTCCCACAGTGGGGTCACCCCGAGGAGCGGGGGCAAGGCGGCAGCAGAGGGGGCGACCCGGTTCCTCAAAGACAGTTCGGAAAACCCCGGAGGAAGGCTTGCAGATTTGCCGTAGCGGGTCTCCTCGATCCCCCACGGAGTGGCCCCCGGCCCAAACTTCCCCCCAGGAGGCTAATTTGAAGGCCCTTTAGGCCCCCTCAGTAGGGAAATGGTGTCCCCGCATCCGTGTGGATGGAGCATTGATGATGAAGTTGCACTTCTTGGGGTCTCCATCATAGCGGGGGCATGGCAGATGCAGAGAAAGGGCCCAGTGAGGAGCAGGAAAAGCCGAGCTGCAGGGCAAAAGGTCAGGGAGATCAGCAGCTGCGGTGGAGGTGGCGGCCCCAAAGGGTTTTGCCCTATGCCGCGAGCTGGGCGATTCGCTGACTTGCTGGGGGCCCGCCGTCGTGAGTCCCCGGGGTTCAGGCAGAGGTACCCCGGGGAATCCAGGCCAATTGTACTGTAAGGTTCGTGGATTGCTGGGCCACCGCAAGCGTGATACTTAAGCCACGCCCGGGAAAAGGAATTAAGTACCCCCCGGTTTTCACCAGAGCCCCCCCCAAAAAGGGGTGGACTTGCTGCGGGTGAGGCACCCGGGATTCCCTGACGGCTTGCTCGAGTGGCGGCCCGGGACAGCTTTGGGACGAAAACGTAATCCCAGGGGGGAAACAGGCAAGGCAGGAAAGGTGGCAGGGGGTGGTCACGGATAAGAAACGGACCAAAAAACACACCAAATCATCTAAACACACCAAAATTGGCAAAGGTGCCGGGGGGTATACCCTTTTATAGGACCAGTGCCCCCGGGAATAAGCCAATTTTTGGGACACTGCCCCCTTTAATCTAGACCAGCCGCGCGGACGCGCTGGGGGGGGGGATGGCACGACGGCCGGGACGGACAGGGGCGGGGTGACCGGAGCGCGGCCAGGTAAGGAGCCCGGGTGGGGAGAGGGTGGCCGGGGTGACCGCATGCCCGCCCGAAGCCCTAGCAGGCAGGGGAACGGCCGAGGGCAGCGGCGCCCCCGGCCCCCTGACATGTTGGATATTAGGCCCGCCCACTCTAAAAAAGGGACCAGCGCCCAGGGAGCGCTCCTTCATATAAGAGGGTATGCTTCTGAGGTTTACCCAGGTCCTGGTGCATAGGGCAGTGAGGTAATAATGAACGGTGGTTGGTAACAACCTTAGTGTAACAAAAAACAACAAAGGCTGGTATCAATTCCCAGGGATGGTAATGGAGAGGCATCTGTCAGACACCTCCATTACTAGTGCTGGAAAAAATGGTAAAAATACACTGAAACAACACAAAAACAGTTTATTCAAACCACCCACAACAATATTCCACATTAACAATCTAATTAAAGAGGTATTCCCATTTCATTGATTGGCTTTAAACTTGTAGGCAAAGGTAAATAAAGACTATTACCAAATACATTGCTATTCTAACTAAGCTTCCCTTTAGATTTAGAGCAGATCTTTTATCCTGCTTTTGTACACAATCTTTCCTAAGTAACCAACTACCTCTTTCTACTCTAAGGGTAAGTTCACACGGTGTATTGGGGCGCATACTGCACGCCCCGCAATATGTCGGGTGTTTTAGAAGTACTCAATGTCACTTTCACTAGCAGCGATGCACAACATGTCACTTCTCTCCCTTGGCATACAATACAATTGTATTGTATGGCGGGGGAAACGAGATGTAATTGATAGTTCTCTATGAGAGATTATTATTGAGCGAGTATTAATCCTTTTATGTTCTGTAGACTTGTGCACTGCATTTTTAAATCCTCCATCCCTAATGTCCCTTTAACAAGCTGTGCTAGGAATAGGGAGCTGATTTGCCAATCACTGTCGTAGACCCGTCCCACAACTAACAAGGAAGTGTGAATCCGACGCTAGATGTGGTTCTGTGAAGCAGCATGATGAGAACATCCCTTTTAAGAAATGGATCCAATGCTTGTCCAACTTATAAAATACAGAAACACTAATCAGCTAACAGTGGTCCCAGAAGTTCGGAGGTATGCTGTGTGGTGTGTGTGTGAGCCATCAGACTGGGGCCAGTTTGCCTTAGAGGGGAGGTCAGTAACTGGAGGACTGGACTGGGGACAAGTTATTTCTGGTGCATAGGTAAATAAGGTATATAACCACCCCCCCCCCCAATGGAAAATGCAGCCCTCTCCATACCTCTTTGCACCCCTTTTATTTCTAGGATGAAGTGTCGCAGTAGGCGGCAACCTACCTTTGCCTACCCATCATCCTGGTCCTGACTGGATAGTCTTGTGTAAATAAGGAGATAACGCATTGAAACAAATGTTTAAAAATTAATAAATGAGATGGAAATAACCTTTGAACTTTATTAACAACAATCTAGACACAGTTGTGTTGTGAGTTTTTGAACACTAACTTTATGAAATAGATGCCGACCACCTGTAGTCTTTATATGTCTGGGCAGTGGTCACTTAACTCTTCACATTCTGGAATGTCCGTGCAGAGTGCACAGCTGCAAGAGTGGAGAACTGGCTAACAGCGGAACTCAGGCTCTCCACTCAGATGGAAGGGATAGATCTCTGTCTTCCCGATTGCTGTGTATAAAGCGTCTATTAAGAGCTGTATGCACAGATAGACAGGAATACTCTTGTCTTCCTACTTCCCAGCAACATTGTAACTGCATGAGCTGCTGAGTCTTATCAGACCTAGATCAGCTCTGCAGTCAGTGTATTTCCCCTACAATTGGGGCTAACATATCATCACAATTTACAGAGAAAATCAGCAAAAAAAAAGTTATATAAAAATGCTCCTCAAAGGTGTTTTTCTGACCTTATGGGGGGCGCAATATGTACAATAAAATAATAGTTAAAAAAATCACACACTGAAAACAAAATATTTTAGAACAACACTAAAAGCCCAAACTATGACTTTCAGCATTTTCCCCGACAACCCAAAACTTTAAATCACCTATGACCTGTGATATAAAATTGAAACAATTACAAAACTTATTTTAGCCTCACTTTTGCTGTTAAAACAAATAAATACATAAAAAATGTGTAAAAACAAATGTTAACTATTTTCTCTCATACTATTAAAAAACATAATCTAATCTATAAATTACAAATACATTTAGGCTGAAATATTATGGAAAAATGGTGAAAAAAATAGTAGAATAACTGAAAAACAATCATAGCGTTCAAATCTGTACAGTTTGCAAAATGAAAATGAGTGTGGTCAGGAGGGAGGTTAAAGAAGTTGTCTCACTACAAGGATTGCTGTTTATGTTAATGACCTTGCAAAATAAGTCACTTTGGATATATGTTCATTAACAGTGTCCTCCTATTCTGAATATCTTATGTAGTTGGGGCTGCATCAGCTCCGCAGATCACTATAGCTACAGACCTGTTCAATCTGTCATGATAGGCTGCCAGCACTGGTTACTATAGCTACAGACAGGCCCGGACTGCCCATAGGGCAAACGGGGCATTTGCCCGGCGGGCCGCTGGGGTCTGTGCCATAGGGTCGGCTCGGATCGCCCGCCAAGGAGGACGGTGTTCCCCCCCAGCGGGCCCCGAGTCTGTGGCGCGGTACAGGGGCCGCAATGGTCGCATAAGCGACCAAACCTGTGGCCAGGGGACACTCGAAAACGGCACCCCACTCCGCCACACGACTGCACGGCCGGCGGTCACCGAACCTAGCCATACAGCCATACGTCCGTCGCCTGCACCACGCGGTGCAAGTAGCAGCAGAGGCTGCAAACCATCTGGGATCTACTGATCCGTCTGTTCAGCTCACAGGCGGCCGCGGCCGGCAGGCGCGAGCGATGTAACTGACGTTCATCGCGCCGCCTGCCTCCGCGGCCCAGCCCTCTGCAGTGATCGGCAACGGAGTTCCGGAGCAGGTGAAGTGGCTCAGGGGACAGCGGGTGGAGTATTATATTTTGTATTTTTTTTAAATACTTACTGGTCCCTGGCTGCCTTTAATATGCCCTGCCTGGCTATATGATGCGCTTCCCTGGCTACCGATACCCTGCCCTGGTTATATGATGCCCTGCCCTGGTCTACCTATACCTGCCCTGGCTATTTGATGCCTGCCCTGGCCTAACTACTACCCTGCCCTGGCTATCTCATACCCTGCACTGGCTACCTCATACCCTGCCCTGGCTGCCTATACCCCTGCCCTGGCTGCCTATCCTGCCTGGTTACCTATACCCTCGCCTGGCTGGCCTATACCCTGCCCTGGCTGCCTTATACCCTGCCCTGGCTATATGTGCCTGCCCTGGCTACCCTATACCCTGCCCTCGCTGCCTATACCTGCTCCTGGCTATCTACTACCCTGCTGGCTACCTATACCCTGCCTGGATATGATGCCCTGCATGGCGGGCCATATACCCTTGCCCTGGCTACCTATACCCTGCATGGCTATATGATGCCATGCCCTGGCTACCTATACCCTGCCCTCGCTGCCTATTCCCTGCCCTGGCTATCTATACCCTGCCTGCTACCTATACCCTGCTGGCTATATGATACCTGCCCGGGCTTACCTATACCCTGCTCCTGGCTATATGATGCCTGCCCTGGCTACCTATACCCTCGCCTGGCTATTTGATTGCCCTGCCCTGGCTGCCTATACCTGCCCTGTGCTGCCTATACCACTGCCCTGGCATACCTATTACCTGCCTGGCTATATGGTGCCCTTGCCTGGCTACCTATATCCTGCCCTGGCTATATGGATTGCCCTGTCGGTTTACCAATACCCTGCCTGGCTATATTGATGCTCTGCCCTGTATACTATGCCCTGCCCTTGCTACTATTACCCTGCCTGGCTATATGATTCACTGCCCTGGCTAACTATAACCTGCCCTGGCTATATGATCGCCCTGCCCTGGCTACCTATACCCTGCACTGGCTGCCTATAATAGCCCTGCTACCTATTACAACTGCCCTGGATTAGCCTATAACCTGCCCTGGCTATATGATGCCTGCCCTGGCTATATGATGCACCTGCCCTGGCTACCTATGCCCTGCCTGGCTAATATACCCTGCCTGGCTATTATGACGCCCTGCCTGGTTACCTTACCCTGCCATGGCTATTGATCCCTGCCCTGGCTAACTATACCTGCGTGACTTACCTGATGCCTGCCCTGGATACCTATACCTGCCCTGGCTATATGACACCCGGCCCTGGCTACTATACCCTGCCCTGGCTACCTCTACCCTGCCTGGCTATATGATGCCCTGCCTGGGCTACCTATACCCCTGCCCTGGCTCTATGATGCCTGCACTGGCTACCTATTACCCTGCCCTGGCTATATGATACCTGCACCTGGTACCTATACCTGCCTGGCTTTATGATGCCCTGCCCTGGCTACCTATACCCTGCGTGGCTATATGGATGCCCTCGCACTGTCTACCTATGCCCCTTTCCTGGGGGGATACCTATACCCTTGCGGCTGGATACCTATACACCTGCCATGGCTACATATAACCTGCCTGGCAATATGATGACCTGCCCTGGCTCCTATACCCTGCCCTGGCTATACTGAAGCCCTGCCTGGTACACTATACCCTGCCCTGGCTATATGTTGCCCTGCCCTGACTAGCTATCCCCTGCCTGGGGGCTACTTACACTGCCTGGCTTGCCCTATACATGCCATGGGCCTACTATATACTGTCCCTGTATGCCTATAAAGTGGACTGTCTGCCTGTATTACTGTCCTGCCTGCTGGCATACTGGTCCTGCCTGCCTACATTCTGGCCCTGCCTATCTACATATTGGCCCTGCCTATCTAGACAAAACCTGTCCTGCTGTTCTAATGGGGGTCTACCTATTTACATGCCACTTATCTGACATTTTTTAATTACTAATTTTTCGGGTCTGTTTGGGGAATTGATACCTATACCCTGCCCTGGCTACTTATACCCTGCCCTGGCTATATGATGCCCTGCCTGGCTAACTATACCCTGCGTGGCTACCTGATGCCCTGCCCTGACTACCTATACCCTGCCCTGGCTATTTTATCGCCCTGCCATGGCTTCCTATACCCTGCCATGGCTACCTTTACCCTGGCATGGCTATATGATGCACCTGCCCTAGGGCGACCTTATACCCTGCACTGGTTTTAGATGCCTGCCTGGTCTACTTATATCCCTGCTGGCAATATGATACCTGCCTGGCTACCTATACCTGCCTGGCTATATGATGCCTCTGCCTGGACTACCTATACCCTGCCTGGCTATATTATGCCCTGCCCTGTCTAACTATGCCCTGTCCTGGCTACCTATACCCTTGCGCTGGTACCTATACCTGCCCTGGGCATAACATATACCCTGCCTGGCAATTTGATGCCCTGCCCTGGCAACTATTACCTGCCCGGCTTATTATGATGCCCTGCCCTGGCAACTATACCCTGCCCTGGCTATATGATGCCCTGCCATGACATCATATACCCATGCCCTGGCTACCTATACACTGCCTGGCTGCCTATACATGCAATTCCTATACCTATTACTTCATGTACTGTATAAGTGGACCATAGTTTGCTGTATAATGTCCTGCCTGCTGCATACTGTCCCTGCCTGCCTACATACTGGCCCTGCTATCTACATATTGTCCTGCCTATCCTAAAACTGGGGCCATGCGCTGTCTAATGGGGTCTACCTATTACATGCACTTATCTGACATTTTTAATGTTCTAATTTTTCGGGTCTGTTTGGGGGAATTGAGGGGGAAACTGCCTGGAAAAGAGAGGGTGTTAAGATGTATTTGTGGTAAATTCTACAGGACGAGTAGTGACATAAAGAAGGGACACTTGCATGCTGTACAGGACGAGAAAGAATTGGAAGGGAACAACAAGAATGAAGACGTCATGGAGGTTTGGGCCAGAAGGAGAAGAAAAGGAGAAGAGAACAACTCCATCAGAGATGCTTTCCCCCTGTGAGTCCCTGCTGTCGGGGGTTTTTTACTTTTTTAAATCTGTTTGAATCATGTGAGGTACCTGACTACGGTGTGTTTTTGGGGGGGTTGTATTTGGGCCTTATGTAGTGTCGTGTGGCTTGCCCCGAATGAAAGCAATGACACCTGACTCTGTGATGGGGGGTTTCTCTGCACCACTGTTTCTTTCTTGCTTGGTGTGGGGGGCTCTAAAACCGGAGCGGTTTTGGGTCATTTTTGATGCTTTTTTTTTGTGCAAAAAATGTACACTTTAATGCTCCCCTTTTCTGCACAAAATCCATCAAAAACGACCAAAAACTCCCCCTTGTGAAAGCATTTATAGTGTGTTTATTTTAACAGTGGTAGGGCGAGAACAAGGGACTTTTGTAACGGGTATTGTATTGGGTGGTGGGGGGTGTGTGCCAGGCTGTTTTTATTCCCATCCGGCCCTGGGACAGACCTGGCTTCTCTGCGCCCCAGTAAAAACCCGTAAACCGCCCTGAATTCAAAATGAAACCAAAAAAACAGGACTGAGTAAATGAATCAATTAGAGACAACCCCTTAAACGATCAAGTCAGTAACTGGTTAACAACGTGACTAGAGAGATAGCAGTTATACCAGAAAATCCATGCAGTGAAGAAGTTGCTGGAATAACGATATTTATAATAATTATTCCACCATTATTCCACTCGGTTACCTCATTTTTGTAATGTTACCCTGCAGCTAACGGACTGCCAGAATATCACATGACTGTATAGTCCATAAAGCTACTCTGTGGGAGCCATTGCTGTGCACAGGGGTATGGAAAATAGCATGTTTTCTCTAGATAAGGGCCTACAGTATTGGTATACAAGAGGTACAGGAGCTGAAATTTTAATATATGTGTATAAAATTGGATGATTGGATTGGATGATTTCCCATATAATAAAAATAATATAAAGTGGAAAACTCCTTTAAGTAACAAGCTGCAGCACAATGGCTACACTAAGACATTGAAAACAGTGGGAGAAAAGAACTGTGTGGGAAAAGAACAGAGCGGGTCCAAATATTACTCAGTCTCAGGACTTTTATTTGTCATCCTTAGAGATCCAGCTCAAGGATCTTAGAAATGTTATCTTCTGATGTGTTTACATAAGGAAATTGGAAAAATGTAAGGGCAAATATCCCAACCACATCAATATCACCAAATCCTTTTCTGCTGGGTGACAGAGGGGTTGAGCAGATTCAAAAAGATACTATGATGATGGTTGGGTTGATGCCAGCTGTGAATACTGATGCTTGGAATATTATTCTCTCAAAAGAAATAGGTTTAAACTTGTTTTTTCTTATTTGAAAAGGAAGAAAACAAAGCCAGTTGCAGTTTTCAAGTTCTCTGTAACCACCATATTTGTCCGTGTCCAGTTGGACACCGTAAGCTTAAAAGGTTAAAGAACAAAGCCGCCTTAGCTTAGGTCTACACGGCATTGGACAAAAAACTCACTGAAAAACAAATACTAAAAACATTTATAAAACTGAGTTTTTTGTCCACCGCCTGTCAACAGCTGCTGAAAAAAACGTAAATTTTTTTGTGCATTTTACTGCACATTTTTTGCATTTTTTTGCGTGTTTTTTGGCGCTTTCTTTGCAGAAATGCACTGAATTATATTTGCTGTGTGTTTCTGCAAAAAACGCACCAAAAAACGTCCGTCGCTTTACATATGCTCCAATAGTACATTTTCTGCCCTGCTCAGCTGTTTTTTGCAACATGTTTCAAAAAAAGACCAGCAGCAAAAATGAGCAGAAAGAAAATGCTCTGTGGAGACTACAGAACGTTTTTACTATAGAAGTCCATGGGACATCTTTTCAGTCGTTTTTTCAGCATTTTTAGAAAACGAAAAACACTGAAATGGCCTTTTTTGTGTGCGGTGGAGACATAGCCTAAACTTCTCTAATATAGGTAATCAGCTGTTATCGTTGGGGAAAGGTCCAAGTGGCCATCCATTTCTCTTGAAGTAGTTTCTAGAGGATACATGATGTTTCACACATTGTCCATCATTTACTATCTCTGCGAGTTAGACAGAATACACTTGGACAAGCTAAAAATGTGTCAGATTTATCACCGTGGTTCATGTTGATTGATAAATTGGCGCAGCTTTAGGGTTTTTTTTGGCTTACTTTCTACGCCAAAATTGTGCCACAGTTTTGGCGCAATGAGTCACATTATTTCCACACCCACTTTTCCATGAGGTGACACACACTTTTCTTAGAAAATCACACCCACCCATCAAGCAGTGTTCAGAGAAGTGTCTTAAGCCCATAAGAAATGTATTTGGGTCATGCTGCACCAAAAATGTGCCATTTAGGACACTTATCTGGTGCAGTCACAATAATAAATAAGTTGAAGACCACCTTCTCAGATGTCCATATGCCCGAATAAATAACATGGGAGCAATGCCGAGATGAGACAGCTAGTGATGAGCGAATCGATTCTAACGAAGTGGAATTTGTTTCGAATTTCAGGGAGAATTCGATTCTGCACGAAGCCAAAGTTCATGGCGATTCGTGGTAACAAATCCAAAATGGCCGTGAGCACATGGTGTGACATGGGGCAAAGAACTATAGGAGGAAGAAAGGAACACCCTCAATGACATGTGCAGACAGGCAGCCAATCAGCAGCCAGCCAGCTATTTTGATGTCACAGCCCTATAAATAGAGCAGCCATGTTAAATTTTGCCACTTGTCTCAGTGTCTCCTATGTACAAGCATCTGTCTGTAGCAGCACTAGATTGCACTCTGTGCAAAATACTTCCAATTTTTGAGCTACTGGGGTGAAAAACCTTCAGAGGTGTGTGTCATACACACACCTATTCCTGAACCAGCGTTTTTTATTTTGGGATATTGCAATCTGTGGCCAAGAGTTAAAGGGGTTTTGCAACGATGTAATGCTGACGTGGGATCCTCCAAAATAGGTATTTAATCACTTTTCTAAATATATGTGATTAAAAAAATTGCAGCCTGAGAGAGCTACAGGCTGCCTTACCTGCCCTTAGTTACTTCAAAGCTTGCACTAGATACGACCAGACAAAGTGACAAGAGCTGCTGGCCGGGCTTTTGCAGAGAACACTTCTCATCTGATGAGAGGGAGCTGAAGAAGCTTTCAAGGCACCGGGTAGAAATATGTTGTCTTTTGTATACAGAATCCACTAGTTGTAATGTGTTTATCTGAGTAGATCCCTGCTGTTCTGATGCAGGGAACATGAAGGGAGTTTCAGAGGCTGAAGTAGTTTCAAGAGGCTGTGGAGAAAGCTCTGTCGTTTGTATACAGAATCCACTAGTTGTAGCAACTTTGATTATTTGGAGGGACATTTCACACGATCCCTTAGCATTGCTCTGTGCTCTGGCTGTGTCTCTCTCTCTCTCTTAGTCAACATTGCTTTGTTATACGTTGCTTCTTAGCAGATAAGGCACGTCCTGGCAAAACCCCTTTAATTTATCCACTTTTTGTGGGGTATCCTGTGTCAAATCCAGAGTGTGTATATCTGCCCCACACACACCTGAAATCCATCAAGTTCGGTCTGAGTTATTAATCTGTGGCCAAAAGTTAATTTATCCACTTTTTGTTGGGTATTCTGTGTCAAATCCAGGGTGAGTGCATTAATGCCCCGCACACGCCTGAAATCCATCAAGTTCAGTCTAGAGTATTTTAATCTGTGGCCAAGAGTTAATTTATCCACTTTTTGTGGGATATTCCGTGTCAAATCCAGGGTTAGTGTTGAGCGATTACATTGGCTATCGACATCGGGCGATAGTCGATAGTCGGCCACCATCGATAAGGTTTTTAGATAGTCGATAGTCGATCATCTCCGATGACCAATAAAGTCTATGGGAAGCAACAACACTTCATTCTTACACCCCAAACCCCCCCTCCCCCCCCCCCCCCCCCCCCCCCCCCCCCCCCCCCACCTCTACCACCACCCCCCCCCCCCCCCCCCCCCCCCCCCCCCCCCCCCCCCCCCCCCACCCCCCCCCCCCCCCCCCCCCCCCCCCCCCCCCCCCCCCCCCCCCCCCCCCCCCCCCCCCCCCCCCCCCCCCCCCCCCCCCCCCCCCCCCCCCCCCCCCCCCCCCCCCCCCCCCCCCCCCCCCCCCCCCCCCCCACCCCCCCCCCCCCCCCCCCCCCCCCCCCCCCCCCCCCCCCCCCCCCCCCCCCCCCCCCCCCCCCCCCCCCCCCCCCACCCCCCCCCCCCCCCCCCCCCACTCCCCCCCCCCGGTCCCCCCCCCCCCCGCCCCCCCCGCCCCTCTCTCCGCCCCCCCCCCCCCCCCCCGGGTCCACCCGCCACCCCCCCCCCCCCCCCCCCCCCCCCCCCCCCAGGCTGGAGAAGCTGGGAATTAAACAGCACAACAGTCAATGGATTCTGTACATCTTAGGCACAACACTTAGGATATAAAAGCCATCAGAAAAAAGTCACACAACATTCACTATCCCTGTCTTGTACCACAGCATGACCTTAAACCTGCAACTCCCCAAAATTAAAAAGGTGGACAGAAGCAGTATTATTTGAACCATCAATTTACTTGAACTCTTTAGCATTGAAAATATCCCTGTCCTGGAACGCAGTGACCCTATAACACCTGCATGACCACAGATAAAAAGTGCCGGAGATGTAGTCTTTGAATCCACCATTTTAGTTTACTGGACAATTGACAAACTGTCCTGGATCCGCAGCATGACCTTAAACCTGTTGACCCACAGATTAAAAAGTGCCGGAAAAGGAGTCTTTCAAAAACCACATTTTAGTTGAAATGGACATGGACTAGAACTGTCCTGGACCGAGAATGACATTAAACCTGTCGACCCCAGATTAAAAGTGCCGGAAAAGGAGTCTTCTACCACCTATTTAGTTCCACAGGACATTTGACTATTTCCTGTCCTGTTCCACAGCAATGACCAGGGCCGGAGTTACAGTGGGTTGCGGTGGAGAGCCAGGCTTGGCGTCCGTATCTATTAACACGCAGGGTTTTACAAATGCCCTGATGTCGCAGCAACGAAAAACTGTCGTGCTGATGCAGAGTGCGGAAGCGGAAGTGTGAGAACTCCAGCTTCCTCAGTTCACTCAGTCAATAACCTGGGTAGCGTTGCCCCTCCGTATGAGTGCGGAACCAATTTGAGCTCACTTGGAAATATGGTGGTTATGCTCATGTTACACCCAGGTGCCCTTTTTCTTGGCATTCTTTTTCTCATTTTACTCAACGTGCTGGAGGAAATGGTCTCTTACTTTGTGCTCTGTCCGTGCTCCATACTCCATGTCCATGAATAACCTACATCTAGTCAAGTTTTCTGTAGCTCCCTTGTACCCAATTCAGAGGAATTTTTTTAACAGTATTTTCTACATGCAAAGTTTTTTTTAGTAGTTTTTATTCTATAAAACACATTTTTAAATAGGATGGAATTCCCACCATGTCTTTGTTTCTCTTTTTTTTAAGTCATAATAAATGGGTGTCTCAATACAGGTTTGATAGCTATGTTAAAGATCTTGCAAAAACAACGTCATTTGGCAATATTTGTCCATTAACAGTGTCCACTATTCCTGTTTTCAGAGGGGGAGGGGGGGGGGGGGGGGGGGGGGGGGGGGGGGGTGGGGGGGTGGGGGGGGGGTCAGCGCCATCTCCTTGAGCCACTCTTGACAATTGTGAAGAACAAAGTCTGTTAGAAACATCATTTTTTATATAGGACCTGTAGTATAGCTGCCATGTCACAGAAAATGCCTCCAAAAATTCAAAGCATGACCCTTGAGCCAATTTGGACAATTGTTGAAGAACAAATGTCTGTTAGAAACAACTTTTTTTTATAAAAGGACATGTAGTATAGCTGCCATGTCACAGAAAAATTGCCCAAAAATTCAAAACATGACCATGAGGCCCCATTTGACAATTGTGAGATCAAATGTTATTTAGAAAAAAAACATTTTTTAGAATAGGACCTGTTGTATTGCCTGCATTTCAAAGAGCATGACCAAAAAAATTATAAATATGGACTTCTCAGGCCACTGTTAAAAATTGTGAGGAGGATATGCCACTTAAAAGCCACAATCACTGTTCCAAAGGACCATAATGATTGTTGTAATATCACAGCAACATGACCCCAATAAAAAATTATTAAAAATATGACTTCTCAGCCACTGTTAAAAATTGTGAGGCAACATGACCCCAAACCATTGACATTGACCATTGACAATTGAAGTGAGTAAATGGAATAGGTTTTGTCATGAAACCTTGGTGTCTTTTTACAGTCTCCTCACATGAAAAAACCAGCAAAATAAAAACTGTCTGGGAAACTGAGAATAAAAATTGCAGTAGAACTGATCATTTTAAAAATAAGTTTTTCAAGAGGAACCATTTCTGTTGGACGGAATGTGAGTAGACCAGGCAAACTAATCGGTGACCTCAGCAATTGGGGGCCACAACATCATCAGAGATCCATGCCTGTTCATCTTGATGAAAGTCAAACGATCCACATTATCTGTGGAAAGCCGATGCGATTTGTCTGTAATGATCCTCGGTGTGCTGAGGTCCGTCAGATATGGACGCTGACTGCTTGGGCAGGACAACACCTCTATGGGCGTGGCGAGCCAGCCTTTGGGCCATTCGTCATTTTGGATACCCAGAAGTCTATTGGGTCCGGAACACATAAAAATAAACATCGGGTGTTGAGACGCAGATAGTCTTGCACCATGATCTTAAGCTGGTATCTGGGTGTTGTATGTGTGCCATGCATTGCCATGCGTTGGTGAGGTGGTAAATAAAAGATTGCCAGAGGTTACCCATTAGGCTTCGCTACCATTGCCTGGGTGCTGCTGCCGCTACTGGATACTTGGCACTCTACTGCTGTCACGTCGCTGCCGTTGTTCCACCGGGACATTTGAAGAACGTGAAGCAGACGGAACTGATGTCTCCAGTTGATCAATCTGCAAGGTCTCCATTTCTGCATATTTACTCTCTATTTGGGTGGGTGGAAGGAAAGTGCCCTTGAGTTTTGTTTCTGTTACTAGGGATCCAGGAGGGTGGTACACCAAGTAACTGTAGTTTTCATTTTGATGGCCTTAATGCCGAGGATCATGTTGGAGGAAATGAGCATCCAAGCATCATTGAGAGATGCGAGCTTGATTTCCAAGCCTCTAGGTCGGAGGGGCACTAGCAAACTGATCTTCCTCATCTTCCTCCTCCGCCTCTAATTCGCTGCCAACTCTTTTCCAAGGCTAGGTCGTCGAGGTAATATTGGTGTCAGGAATACATCCTCTCCTCCTCCTCCTCCGCTGCCTCCAACAGCTTCAACACAGCCTGACTGCCTGAGATGATGCAACCCTGGAGAGTGATGCCGCCACCTTGCCAACTAGCTCTGGACCCGAACCACTGCCTAATGAAGACCGATGAAATTGTGAAACTGTCGGGCCTTTGTGGAATTTGACGGAGAGAAAGGCCTGTGTCGCATCTGTGTTCCGTCTCCTCCTCCGTCGGGCCTTTGGCGGGGACCTGTTGTTTCAGAGTGTCCAACGATCGTTCCAGAAACTAAGATCACCACAATGCTCATGGGCTGCCAAGGGGCATTGTCCTGCATGACCATTTTGGTGGCTTCTTCAAGAACTGGCAAGGATGGTGCAGATCTCTTTCACCTGCCTCCACTCTCGGTGGCTCAACACCTCGAGGTCCGCAACCGCTGCTTGTCGGCCATGTGTCACTTCGTACTGGTAATGGCATTGCGCTGCTCCCAAATCGCTGGAGCATGTTGGGGGTTGGAATTCCAGCGTGTTGCCACGTCAACAATGAGACGGTTGATGGGGAGGACCGAGCTGACGCTGCAACGCACGCAAGGCCGGACGAAGCAGGTAGCGAGCGGCGGAAGTGCGACTCAGAACCTCGAGCCTTTTCAGCAGGCAGTCCAGAGCCGGGTCGCTCTTTAGAAATTTCTGGACAACCAGGTTCATGCATGTGCCAGGCAAGGCTATGTGTCCAGCCTACGATCTTAAGGGCGGCCAGCAGATTTCGCCATTATCGCATACCACCTTAGCCTGGCACAAGGCTCTGTGTTCCACGCCAGCGCTCGGTCTAGTTGCGGAGAGCCGTCCACAGCTTCGACCTGTGTGGGGTACGGTCCTCCAAGACAGATTAATTTCAAAACGGCTTCGGTTTCCTCTGGGCTCCGTGATGCCACAGAGGGGTGGGGGGGGGAAAAAAAACCTTGGGGGGTAAAGAGCCCTGCACAACCCCTGCGGTTTTGAAGAGCTTGCGCCGTGCCTCCGAGCCACCATCACCCCCAGAGACTTCCACCCTGCTATCCCTGTGAGCTGTCAAAGAGATATAGCGGCCTTGGACGTTGCTTATAGTCCATGTGTGGTGGTCAGATGGACTTTTCCGGCCACAGATGCAGGACAAACGCGCTTGAATATTTTAGATGACACGGTGGCTGGGCCAGGGCAGCGGGACGGCTATTCTGGCAATGAAATGCCTGCTCGGCATATGGTATTGGGGGCAGGCAAGGGCCATGAACGTGGTGGAACCTTCTGGTCCACCAGAGGAAAGGCAACATTTCCAAGGACAAAAAGCCTGGCCAATTCCGACATTCAGGTTTTGGCTTTGGGATGGTTTGGGTTAAAGTGTCTTTTCTGCTCCCAAACTGGATGACAGAAGGCTGGCTGCATTAGACTGGCCGCAGTTACGGGTGCAGGTAGTCAAAACTGTCGGAAGGAGGAAAAGGGTAGGATGGGTCTCTGGTGGTGCTGGGTGGTACTTGGGGACGGTGGAGGCTGAAGCGGAGGCTTGATCCGCTGATCATGGACTCTGAGAGTATGGGCAGATGAGGAACGCTTGGTGGTGCGGAGAAGGAGGAGGGGAGACAGAGGTGTGACAGTGGTTTGAGGCCCGGCGGTCGGTCTGGCCTTTTAGCAAGTGATTCCCCTCCATTTCAACTCATGCATTCGCTGCATGTGACCTAGACATGTTGGTGGTGGTTAACCACTTTAGGGTTCTTGCCTCTTACTTATGCGTTTACAAAGACTGCACTATGACATTCACTGGCGCTGAATCAGAGGCTTGCTCAAAGACGGCCCAGGCTTGAGAGGTCCTGGACCTTTTTGACGGCGATAGCGAGGAGAGGGGTTGCCGCTGACCGTGGCTGGCGGAATTCCATATCAGCGGACTTCTGTGACCGCCCTCTCCCTTTTTGTGGCGGGACCCGTATTGACACTACCCCATCGTCTTCCTCCTCGTCCACTGATGAAGCGCTCTGCAAGCAAATTTGCGAGAAAAGACCACGATGGATCCGCAATGTCGTCATCATCATCATCATCATCACAGGTGACTTGGTCGGTACGGACTTTTCTGCATCCAGAAGCTGCGGGCTACAAGCAAGAGGGCCTGCAAGCTGTTGTTGACCGCCGGGATTTTGCCGATTGACCGCTTCCTTTCCTCGCTTATGGATCAGTACTGGGCGTCAGAGAGACTAAATCATCCTCTTGATATTTTAACATGCCTTCTTGACCCCAACCGCATTTTGTCATCAAAGTAGGTCTTTTAGACAATGGATTTTCTCAAGTGGATAGGTACCACGAGTTGAAATTTGGCTGCTTCATGTTGGGACGGATGCTGTTGATGATGATGATGACATTGTGTGGCCGTGACTGGGAGGACTAGGAGGGTAAGACTGCGGGATGCAGGTTGCATTAACCACTGAAGGACAGATTGGCGAGCTGTTCGTTACGGAGATTACAGGGCCTGACCAGAGATGACAGGCCTGTCGTCAGCAACTGACGATCCGCTGGCATAGCGTTGTTGTCGCCACACCTGGAGGAGCACCCCTTTTTCTTTTCCATTCGTACCTCTACCTCCTATGTGCTACCCCCCTCTTTGCTTGTTACCACCTGCATTTAGCCTCCATGTTCAGCAATATAAATATTTGAGAAGAAATGGAATAGTTTTGGAAAGGTCTCTTATTAAAGACGGCAAATCACAGTATTCTCAAAATCCCTCTAATCAAAAACAAAATTGTGATTCAAATTTAACTTCAAGTGTCTCTATCAACAAAATCTGGACTGGGCAATGTGCATAAACACGGTATCTGTTTTATGTTTGTCGTTTAATTACACGGTATTTTTTGCACCTTTCAATTCACGTGGTGACTATAAATTGCTGTTTCGTTTTTACGTGCAAGTGCTGCGTCAATGAACAAAGCTGTAGTGCGCCAAGTCAAAAAACACGTATCTGAAATGTATTCGAATAATAAAATGTGTTTTTTGCACTTTTCAATTCACCTGTGGTGACAATAAAAATTGCTGTTTCAGATTTACGTGCAAGCTGCGTTAATGAACAAAGACTGTAGTGCGCAAAGTCAAAAAACCAAGTATTGAAAGTATTGGATAATAAAGGTATTTTTTGGCACCTATCATTTCACCAGTGGTAGATAACTACACAATTGCTGGATTCAAATTTAACTGCAAGGTGGTCTATCAACAAATCTGGGACTGGGCAAAAGTGCAAAAAAAACACGTATCTGTATTGTATTCGGTTAACTACAAGGTATTTTTGGCACCTATCAAATTCACCTGAGGTGACTACAAAATGCTGTATTAAAATTTTAACTGCAAGTTGATCTATCAAACAATGCTGGCCTGGCCAATGTGAAAAAACACATTTCTGAAATGTATTCGGATTAATAAATAGAGGTCTTTTTTGGCGCCTAATCAATTCCCATGTGTGACTTCAAATGATGCAGTATTCACTTTTAAGTGCCCAAGGTGCCTCAATGAACCAAAAGTGTAGTGCGCAAGTCAAAAACAGGTATCTGAAATTTTTTCGGATATTACAAGGTATCTTTTTGGCACCTATCAACCTGTGCTGACTTGCTGGATTCTAATTTAAGTACAAAGGTGGATATATTCAACAAAGGTGAATGGGCAAATTGAAAAATGAACACCTAATCTGAAATGTATCTGATAATAAAAGTGGTGTTTTGCACATAACAAGAGACCTGCAGTTACTAGAAAAGATGTGTATTTAAGTTCAGGCTCTGCAATATCCAGGAAATATTTTCATAGGAAAACTGTTAATAATAAAGCTATTGCAAGTCTACACTAAATCTTGGTGAACTTTATCCAGTTTTTTATAGAGCTTGTATGTGTTCGCCACGGGGGCCCCCCCTCCACTTCCCCCCCCACCCCCCGTGACTTTACAGCGGTAGATGCTCTTTAAAATCTCTACCTAACTATATAACTCTTCCAATCTCTTAATCTAAACTAATTGTAAGGATCACAGTAATAGTACGAGGTTTCTCTGTGAAGGTATTATAATATTTCGCCTGAAGCTGTTTGGACACAAGCAGAGCGCACGTCCTCTGCTTGAGTCGCTGAGAGACACTGTAGGTGAACAGGAAAACGCTGTTCTATGTAAAATCGGGTCATGGATTTTTTTCCGCTAATCGCAACCAGACACATCCCAGTCATGACGTCGCACACACATCTCACCCCGCTCTATTCTGTAATCTGATTTGCTGGCCGCATCTATCTGTAATAGATGATACACAGATTTTAGCCTTAATTATCGCATGATCTAAAAATTTCGATCACCATAAAAACCTTGCCGATTTCAACTTTGTCGATAATAATCGCTCAACACTATCCAGGGTGTGTGTATTTCTGCCCCACACTCACCTGAAATCCATCAAGTTCATTCTGTTAGGATATTGCTATCTGTGGCAAACAGTTAATTTTTTCATGTCACTGATCATTTTGCCCTTCCTTTGATCCATCAGTGTTCTCTTTCAGTCGGTCAATAATTCATCATTGCTAAAGCCCTAAAGAAACAGGAGTTGATCCAAAAAAGTGATAACAACTAAATGGAATATTTCATGTCTTCTGTGTTTTGTGCCACTCTGTTTTTGGCTACTAATCATCAGAGAACTCCTGATGTCAAACAAAGGACCATGTCATCTAGCCTTACGGCATTCTCGAGGACACAATTGTTGTGTTAACCCCCATCCTTTTTATTATTTATTATTATTATTATTTATTAAAGCGCCATTGATTCCAGGGCGCTGTAAAGACGCGGGGGTTACATACAATACATAAGTCTCATTCCTTTCATTCCGACAGAGTAAAGGAAGGGGAAAACCAAACATAAGTGGCAATGTCATAGAGTTGGTGGAGGGTGGAAACAGGAATAAGGAAACCACAGGTGGTCGACTGAGAGAGTGATCAGTGGCAGCAGCATGTGTAGGCCACAGGAGTGGCACAATGACAGATTGTGGAGGTGGCAGCAGCATGAGTAGGCCACAGATGGGCACACTTACACAGTGTGGAGGTGGCTGAAGCAATAGCAGCAGCAGCAGCAGCATCAGGCCAGAGAGTGGCACAGGGAAGCAGGAGCAGGCAGACATTGGTGCAGGATCAGTAATTTGACAACGTGGAGGAGAAAGCAGCATCTCCTGTACAAGTGGCTGGTGTAGCTGGGCAGGAAACACATTCACCCAGTGGGCCATAAAGGACATGTACTGTCCCTGACTGTAGTTACAGCTTCACATGTCCGTGCTGCCGTGCACTTTGGGAGACACCAACAGGCTCAAGGACTTGCCCACCTTCTATTCTACATATTTGTGCAGGGCTGTTACTGCCTTTTTGGAAAAGAAATAACAGCTTGGGACTCTCCACCTCAGCTCGGTACAAGCCATCAGTTCTCTGAATGGTGCAGAGTCCACCACATGAAAAGGGAGAGACTGCAGTACCACCAAGTTGGACAGGGGCACGGTCAGCTTCTGCTACTTAGGATGGCTAGACGCATACTGTTGTCTCTTGGCAATCGTCTCGGTTAACAACTGCTGGCGCCATGAGTGGCGAGGAGAAGGAGCATCTGGTCTGGTAGATGATGGGAAAGACAGACAGCACCCTTCGGCAGTGCTGCTGGTGCCACATCTGAGACACGTTTCTCCCAGGCCACTCGATGGTGATGCTGCAGGGCCGTGGTGCCAACAATAGCTCCCTTGCCACGCTTCACTTTCTGCCTACAGATTCTAAATATACTCATGTTCACCTCCTCCAGTGTCTTGGCAAAAAACCGCCACACCGCCAAGTAGGTGATTTTACCACCAATGCTCCGCACTGACTGACTGCTACCAGCGCTGTCTCGGTGAGCCCCTACTTTCTGGGACCTGCAAAGTGGGTGGTCTACCCCGTTGCTGCTTGGCTCCCGACCTCGCACTGCTGCCACCCTGCTGACTCCCAGCCACACTACAGGCTGCGACACTCCTTGACGCGCAAGCTGTCGCCCTCTTCTCCCGACGACAATGAAGATGATGATGAAGCCCCTGCTTTACCCGGCTCCCAAGTGAGATCGGCTACACGATTAGTGTTTGCCCGTTACTGCTGTCCTTCTCAACGGTCTTGTTGTACAAGCCGATGCTCCAACATCCCCCCATCCCATTCTCCTATCACTATTCCCCGACTACGAAAAAAGCAGCGGATGTCTGCTCCACCTCTTTCTGCCCATTTTCCTCCCAAAAAGTTCGCCTGCTGTAAGGGGGGCAGACCCAGGACCCAAAATATTCTTTGGCTGTGGGGAACGAATGGGACAGGGCGGGTTGAGGACAGGGGAAGGCCCTGATCTACTCCCAGGCAATGCCCAAATAAGGGTTGTGTCTGACGATCCCCCAAATCTTGGGTGGGGTTTCAGATGTCATCTGGAAAAAAGTCAATGACCCGTCAACCATTAAAAAATGTTGGGTTGGTGGTCAAACACCGGGGGCCCGGATGGGCACCAGTGCTCTGGGTTACTGTGCTGCGCCTTTACGTCCAAAAACATTTGGCCCCTGCCCCTCCCATGTGAAGGGGGCCCCCCCTCTTTTCTTACATATTGTTTGATCAAAAATTTTCAAAAAACAAACTGTTAAAGGTGATTGTTATATGACAAAAACAAAGCTGTTTTAAAGGGATTTCAGCTTATAAGTGAAAAAAGTAACTCCTTGGCGCAGAGAACTATATCCCACAATAATAACCTGCCTGTAATGGAGATGTTTGTGTATGATAAGGACACAAGCTGTATCTCAAAGTTTTTTTTTTTTTTTTAGACAAATAAGTTATTTGATAAAATTACTGCTGACATCCTCCCACCTTTCGGGGGGCGGGGTGGGGGGCTCTACATGTACCATTTAACAGAACAGATGGCATATCGATGATGGTGTAAAAGGGTCCCTCTTTGACCATAGTGGATTTTGGGGCCCCAGCTCGGTTTTTTCCCAGTGGCGCTGACATTATTTGTCGGGGCGCTTTCCCCACTTCGTTATTTGGTCATTTTTGCCCTGAAACTCCAGAAAAATAAGTGTGAACAATTCTTGACGGCGCCGGTTATCTGCATGTCATACTAAAACCGCAGTTTCAATACCAAACCACCCCCCTAGCTTTTTGGGCAGGGCACAATTTTTTAAAAAAAAAACCCTACGGGCTCTGGCACCCGGGAAATACTGTTTTTAACACAATTTGTCACAAATAAATTTGGATCAAAACAATTTTTTGGTAAAAATTCGGCGAAGCAGCCGAATCAAATTTTTGAGAAATTCGCTCATCCCTAGAGACAACCTCTTTAAAATTGATATCAAAGCCCCTTGCGTTTTAACATTTTTTTGCATTACATTCTGATTAAAATCAATGTGGTAATAGGCTTTGTTTTTTTTATATTTAATTTATGTAGGTAAAAGAGGGGTTAGTATAGTTTTTTCTGAACAACTTAAACAACTGGGTAAATTAGTTTTAAAACCCACCGGGGGGGGGCCATATATTATCTACTTAAATGGGAAAAACAAAACTATTTTAGATGTTTTTTTATCCTTTGGGAATATATGTAAAAGTTACCCCCAAAAAATCAATTACATTTTTGTTTTAATGATTTTATAGGTACTTTTTCTTAAATTTACATAGAAAAAAGCAATAGGATAAAAACAAGAAAATTTAAAGTAACCAAGTTGGTGGCTCTAGACGGACACAAAAGGGGACTTTACAACCTTAAAGAAAAGTATATCCCTTCAGGGACCCCTACGTTTGTAAACTTTTAGGTTACGGGAAAAAAACAGACTATACCAAAGCTCCCCTGGGTTTCCCCATCTTCATTTTTCTTCTTTCAAGATTTCAAGTTCATGTCCTAAAGCAGAGGTGAAAATCGGGCTTTAAAAAGGAAACACTGAAAAATTTGGGCCCTTCATAACGAAAACTCTTTTACCAAGGTAAGTCCAGTTCATAAATGCCCTTCCAGACGGGAAACTAGGGTGAAAAAGACACTGTTTTATAAAACTATTAGAAAAATTTCTTTTGAGATTCATAAACTGAGTCTGTGACCTTAAGAAAGGGACGAAAATCGCTTGAAAAAAAAGAAGAAAGATTATGTTGAAAAAAAAGATAAAATAAATGAATCTGTTTGATGAATTGTTTTTGTATCTCTTATTCGAGGCTTCTTTTAATCACAAGAGTCCTGGTTTTGGGAGGTATCCTGCTGAAAATTTTAAGGGGAAAAACTTTTTTGAAACTTTTGGGGCAAAAACATGCAGTTTTAAATAAAAAAAGAACATTTTTAAAGGTTTTTAAAATTTATAAGAACTCCCTGTCACCAAGTATAGAAGCAAACTTTTATTGCTACAGAAACAACTTATAGAGCAACTTTTTGAAGCCAAAAAAAAATAATCCCCTCACCAATTAACTGATAAAAAGCAATATAAAAACCCATTTTTCAAAATGGCAACTACGGGGTCCTGTTGTAGGGAATGGAAAAAAAAAAAAAAAATGTAGTTGTTTTTTTAAAAAGGCTCAGGGCTATTTTGACGATTACTTTGGCCTCGACATCGTCGAGGGCGTAGTCGACCACAACAAAATAGTGATAGTCAAAGGGTAGATTATGATCGATACCAGAAAAAGTCATGGGAGAGCAACAACACCTTCTTTCTTACACCCAAACGGGCTGAAAGCGGAATTAACATCCACAAAGTCAATGGATAGTGCACATCTTAGGGAAACACTTTGGGTTTTAAAACCCAGAAAAAAAATACACCCTTCCTATCCCTTCTTGCACCACAGCAGAAACCCCTTTAAAACCCCATGACCCAGAAATTAAAAAGTCCAGAAAAGGGATATGATTTTTAACCATCATTTTACTTTAACTACATTGAATACCTGCCGGAACGCAGCATGAGCACCAAACCCGTATACCCCCAGATTTAAAATGCCGGAAAAAGGAGTCTTTCAAACCCCCTTTTTATTTCACTGGACATAAAATATCCTTTTCCCGGGGCCCCACAGAGCCCCAAACCTGCATGACCCCAGATTAAAAAAATGCCGGGAAAAAGGGGGTCTTTCAAAACCATTTTAGTTTCACTTGGACATAGACTACCTTTCCTGGGCCCCCCATGGCCCAAACCCGCCCTACCCCAAATTAAAAGTGCCGAAAAAGGATCTTTCAACCACCATTTTAGTTTCAAGGGCTTGACTGTACCCGTCCCGGGCCACAGCATGAGCCCCAAACCGCATGACCGCGATAAAAAATGCCAGAAAAAAAGTCTTTCAACCCCCATTTTATTTTTCACTGGACATGATATACCTTCCAGGGCCACAGCATGACCCCCAAACCTGCATACCCCAGTTAAAAAAGTCCCGGAAAAAGGTTTTAAAAACCCCATTTTTAGTTTCACTGACAAATCTGCCCCCGTCCTGGGTACGCTTGCCCCTCCGTATGAGTGTGGCCCAAATTTGACTTCACGGGAAAACGGTGGTTAACCTCCTGTTCCCCCCAGGTGCCCTTTTTTTTGGGCATTTTTTTCTCTTTTTTATAAAACCTGGGGAAAATTGTCTCTGTACTTTGTTTTGTCCGTGCCCCAACTCCATGTCCTCTGAATAACCTACACGGGTCAATTTTTCCTGTCCCCTCCTTGTAAAATTAAAGGAATTTTTTTACCACTTTTTGTACATAAATTTTTTTATTTTTTTTTAATTCTAAAAACACTTTTTTAAAAATGGGAGGAATCCCACCATGTTTTTGTTTTTTTTTTTTAATTGTTTAAAGGGTTTTGTCTCAATACGGGGTTGATATTTTGTTAAAGATCTGCAAAAAAAAGTCTTTTTTGCAATAGTCCCCATTACAGTTCCTTCCTTTTCCCTTTTTCTGACAGCACCATAAACCCCTTAGCCACTCTTGACAATTGTGAAGAAAAAATTGTCTTTTAAAACAACTTTTTTAAAATTTGGCCCGTGTAAGCTGCATGCACAGCAAAATGCCCCCAAAAATTAAAAATGACCCAGACCACTTTTGAAATTTGTGAAGAAAAAATGCCCGTTAAAACAACATTTTTTTTATAAAGGACCTGTATAACTCATGTCACGAAAAAATGCCCCCAAAAATTAAAAACAGACCCATGACCATTTTTGACAATTGTGAAGAAAAAATGTCGTTGAAAAAACTTTTTTTTTTTATAATAGGACCTTAGTAAGCGCATGTCACAGCAAAATCCCCCCAAAAATTCAAAGCAACCCTTGAGCCACTTTGGACAATTGTGAAGAACAAAGTCTGTTAGAAACAAAATTTTTTTATAATGGGACCGTAGTATAGCTGCATTCACAGAAAAATCCCCCCAAAAATTCAAACAGACCCATGAGCCATTTTTGCAATTGTGAAACAAATGTCTTTAAAAAAAATTTTTTTTATAATGGGAACCTTGTATAGCTGCATGTCACAGCAAAATGCCCCCAAAAATTCAAAGCATGACCCGACCCACTTTGGAAATTGTAAAGAACAAAGTTTTTTAAAAAAACATTTTTTAAATGGACCGTAGATTCCCGATTTTAAAAGCACATGCCCAAAAAATTTATAAAATACTTCTCACCCACTGAAAAAATTGTGAGGGAGAAACCCACTTAGAAGCCACATTTTTTTCCAAAGGCCAGATTTTTCTGTATCTCACAGCAACAAAAACCCCAAAAATTTTTATAAAAATACTTCCACCACTTTTAAAAATTGTAGGGAAAAATCCACTTAAAAGCCACATTTCTGTTCCAAAGGACCATTTTTATTCCTTTTCACAGCAACATGACCCCAAAAAATTCTAAATTGACTTCTCCCACTATTAAAAATTGTGGGGGAAAATGCCACTTAAAAGCCACATTTCTTTTCCCAAAAGGACCAAATTATAGCTGAAAATTCACAACAACATGACCTCAAAACCATTACAATGGAAAATTTTCTAAAGAAAAAGTGAGTAAAGGAATACGGTGTTGTCATGAAATTTGCTGTCTTTTACTCTCCTCACACAAACCAGCAAAATAAAAAGTTGGGAAAAAGAAAAAAAAATTTTGCAGTAAAAAACTTTTAAAAAAAAAATTTTTCCAGGGGACCTTTTCTTTTTGAAGAGGAATGTGAATAGACTAAACATCGGTGACCTCCCGCAATTGGGGCCACAACATACAAGATCCTGCCTGATTCAATTGATAAAGTCAAACAATCCACATTATCGGGGAAAAGGCCGGATGCGTTTCGTAATGACCCCCCAGCTGTGCGAAGCCCGCTCAGATATGCCCGGCGCGGGGCAGGAAACACCTCTATGGCTGGCGAGCGAGCTCGGGCCATTCGCCCTTTTTGGATACCCAAAGTCATTGGGGGTCCGGAACACATACAAAAACTCGGGTTGATAGTCGGGCACCATACTTAAGTGACCGTGAGTTGGATGTGTGTCCTGCATTGCATGCGTTGGTGAGGTGGTAAAAAAAATTTTGCCAGGGTCACCCTTGGCTTTTGCCCCCTTTTGCTTGCGCGCTGCTGCCGTCGGTATTGGCCTCTACTGCTGTCACGTCGCTGATTTTTCCACCGGACATTTGGGGAACGGAAGCAACCAAAAAAATGTCCCCAATTTAAACAATCACAAGGTCTCCTTTTTCCTGCATTTTTTGTTTCAGAGTGTCCAACGATCTTTCCCAGAACTAAGACCCCAAATGCTCTGGAAAAGGGCATTTCGCACTGACCATTTTGGGGGCTTTTCAAAACTGAAAGGGATGGTGCAGAGCTCTTTCCCCTCCCCCACTCCGGTGGCTCAACCCCCCCGAGGTCCGCACCGCGCTTGTCAGGCCATGTGTCATTTCGACTGCGTAATGGCATTGCGCTGCCCCACAATCGCTGGAGCAGGGGAGGGGGGAATTCCAGCGTGTTGCCACGTCAACAAGAAGGGTTGAGGGGAGGCCGAGCTGACGCTGCAACGCAGCCAGGGGGAGAAGCAGGGCGAACGGCGGAAGTGCGAACTTAGACTTTGAGCCTTCCTCACAGGCACCCCAGACCCGGGTACTCTTTAAAAATTTCGGGACGACAATTTCATGCATTGCCAGGCAAGAGATGTGCTCCCCCCTACCGATTTTAAAGGGGCGGCCACAATTTTTCGCCCGTTATCGCATACCCCCCTTCCTGGCACAAGGTTTTTTGGCACCCAGCCACGCTCGGTCTCGTTTGCGGAGACCGTCCACAGCCCCTGACCTGTTTTTGGGACGGTCTCCAAGACAGATTAATTTAAAACACAGCCGGGTTTTCTCGGGCACGTGATCCACCAAAAGGTTTTGGGGGAAAGAACCCGCACCACCCCCTGCTTTTTTGAAGAGCGTGGCCAGCCTGAGACCCACCGCACCCCCAAAACACCCCCCCCAAAACCACCCATATTTTCCCAAAAAATATACCCTTCCTACCTTACTTCCATACTTATACTTTTCCCCCCAAATTCAAAAACCCCTTAAAATTTTTAATCCTCTCCACAAACACTTTTTCCAAAATTCCCCCTCCTTTCTTATTTTCACAACCAAAAAAAAAAATAAAAAAACCCATCTTTCCCCAACAAAAAATTTTCCCCAAAACCCAAACCCTTCATTTTTTTGGGGAGGTTTTGGGTTAAAGTGTTTCTTCTGTTTCCCAAAACCCTGAAACAGAAGGTGGCAGACGGGCCCGCTGTACGGCGTGCAGCGTCAAAAACTGTGGGAAAGGGAAAAGGGGGTAGGATGGGCCCTCGGGTGGTGCGGGTAGACCGGGCGAGGGTGGGGGGCTGAAGCGAAGCGATCCCGTCATGACTCTGAGAAACAGGGGCAGTAGGAACGCTTGGTGGGGTGGAGGAGGGGAGGCAAGACAGGGGGTGGACAGGGGTTGGGGCCCCGGCGTGGTCGGCCTTTTTTTTGGCCAAAGTTTTTTCCTCCATTTCAACTCATGCATTCACTGAAGTACAACTGTTGGTGGGGGTTAACCACCTGGGTTCTTGCCTCTACTTAGGGTTTAGGGCAAAGGCACATATGACATCGCGGGTGAATAAAGGGCTTGCTCAAAAAGGCCAAGGGCTTGAGATCCGGGGACCTTTTTTGACGGCGATAAGCGAGGGGGGTTTGCGCTGACCGTGGCGGCGAATCAATCAGCAGACTTCGCGCCCGCCCCCCCCTTTTTTTGAGGGGGAAACCCCTATGACACTCCCCGGTCTTTCCTCCTCTCCAGTGATGAAGCCCTCGCAAGCAAATTCTTGAAAAGCTACGTTGGGGTCCCCAATGTGTTATCATATCATCAACCAGGTGACTTGTCCCAAAATTTTTGACGGAGCTGCGGGCACAACAAGAAGACTGCAAAGCGTTGCCGACCGCCCGGGGTTTTGCCGATTTACCGGGTTCCTTCCTCCTCTGAGGCATCATAAAATGGGGTCAGAGCAGAAAAATCACCTCTTTGGGCCCCTTGACTTTTAACAAGCCTTCTGACCCCAAACCCCTTTTGTCTAAAAAGGTCTTCAGAAAATGGATTTTCCCAGGGTGGGTACACGGTTTAATTTGGCTGCTTTTATGTTGGCGGTTCTGGGGATGCTGATACACATTTGGCCGTGACTGGGGGACGAGGATAAGATGCGGGTTTCAGGGTTTATTAACCACTGAATGCAGATTGGGGACGCGTTGTTACTGAATTCACAGGGCCCCGACCCAGCATGACAGGGCCGATGGGCCCCGCAACTGAATCCGCTGACATGCGGTTGTCGCCGCACTGGAAGGGAGCACCTTCTCTCGTACCCCCCCATCCCTTCCCCACCCCCCCCCTTGCCGCTTACCCCCTGAATTTTTGCTCCTGTTCAAAATATAAAAAATTTTAAAGGTATGGAAGGTTTTTGGGAAAAACTCTTATTAAAAACGGCAAATCACAGCTTTCCAAAAACCCCCAAAAAAAACAAAAAAGCTGGATTTAAATAAAACTGCAAAGTAATCTATCAACAAAGCTGGCCTGCGCCAAAATGAAAAAACACTAGAAAATGTATTCGGAAAATAAAAGTATTTTTGGCACCATCAATTTATCTGTGGTGCTACAAAATAGCTGTTTTTAAATTTAACTGCAAAGTAATCTATCAACAAAGCTGGCCTGCCCAAAGTGAAAAAAAACGTATCTGAAATTATTCGGAAATACAGGGATTTTTTTGGGACTTTTCAAATTTACCCGGGTGACTCAAAATTGCTGATTCACTTTTTAAAATGCAAGGTGCTCAATGAACAAACGTAGGCGCCAAAATCAAAAACACGTAACGTAAGTATTCGGATAAAAAAAGTATTTTTGGCCTATCAAATTTACCTGTGGTAACACCAATTGCTGATTCAAATTTTAAATGCAAGGTGGCCTTTTACAAATCTGGGTGGGGAAAAGTGCACAAAAACGTACGTAATGATTTGGTAAATAAAAGGTATTTTTGGCACCTTTCAATTCACCGTGGTGAAATACAAAATTGCTGCATTCACTTTAAGTGAAAAGGGGCCTCAATGAACAATTTGACGGGGAAAAAATGCAAAAAACCTATTTTAATGATTCGGTAAAACAAGGGATTTTTGCACCTATCAACCTTGGTGACTACAAATTCTGGATTCTAATTTAACTGCAAGGGGATATACAAACAAAGGGGGAATGGGGAAAATTGAAATGAACACCTTTTGAAAATTTACTGATTTTTTAAAATGGGTTTTGCACCAACAAAGAGCCTGCATTTCGAAAAGATGTGTACCTAAAATAATTAGGTGCCCCAAAACCAGGGAAAAATTTCAAAAGAAAAAATGTTAAAATAAAGCTATTGCGTGCAAAATCTACACTAAGTCTTGGGAAACTTTTTCCCGTATTCTTTATAGAGCTTGTCTGTTTTCGCCCGGGGGGCCCCCCCCCACTCCCCCCACCCTTGGGCTTTACAGCGGTAGAGCTCCTTTTAAAATTCTCTACCTAACCAAAAAAACTTCCAATCTCTAATCTAACTAAGTTGTAAGGACACAGCTAATAGTAGAAGTTTCTCTTAAAAGATAGATAATTTTTGCTGAGCTTTTTGGGCACAAACAAGCGCACTCCTTCTGCTCTAACGCTGAGAACATGATCATGAAAAGGAAGGGGGTTCATGTAAAACGAGGTATTTATTTTTCCAGCCCAAACGCAACCATACACACCCACATAACGTCGCACCACATTTCACCCGCTCTTTCTGTAAGCTATTTTTCTGGTGCCAAAATGACAGAAGCGCCGAAAAGGCGGATCTTAAAAGATTGCACAGATTTTAACCAAATTTTCGCATGATCTAAAAATTTCGCAAAAAAAAAACTGTGCCATTTCAACTTTGTCCGGGGAAAATCGCCAAACACTAGTCATCCAAACGAAGTACTCTTTTTAAAGCAAATTTACATGACAACCAATTCAAACTGAACAGCTGATCGCGTAGTCCATCATCATCTGGAACCTTGGGCACACTGTTTTGGTTTTAAAAAAATGTCTGTCATTTTACAGGAGCGTTCCCATGAAGCAAAGTGTCGGGCCCAAATGACCTCACTCTTTCAATTTTCAAAGGGAGGGGGCACTTGCACCCCCCAAAACCCTTCACTTCTTAAAGTTTTAAAAAAACTTGTCGGTTCAAATTTGGGGGGCTCTTATAAGGGAATAGAGAGTTGAAGCAACCCCCTATTTATTTCGCGCAAGCAAAGCCCACCTGGCTGCACTTTGCTTTGCGGGAACACCCCCTTAAAAAAAAATTGTAAAATTAGGTTTCATAATTAATTATGTAAAGGAACAGTGTGAACTTGGGGAAGATCTCATCTCACACATAGCACAACTAGATCTACATAGACAGGCAATGAGGTCAATAGCAAAAATGTTTCCCCTATTATGGTGATGGGTTTTACCAGTCAAGGCAGAAGAGACTGGTTTTTGTTTGCCTCAATAAACTTTCTATAACCCTTGGGCCAATTCTTAACCCCGTATTTTTAAGAAATGCAGAAAGTGCACAATTCTTTAACACCGCTACTGCAATTCAGGTATTTTCCAGTTAATACAGGGTACAATAGTCGTTGCCAGTAGCGCTGTCCATTTTGAAAATTTAAGTTGAAATGAAGTGAGCTTTTAAGCGTCAATATACGAATATACCGGCTCCAAAAATGTCTTCTGTTTTAGCGCCATTTCCCCCTGGATACCCTGGGATGCCAGGTCACAGTGAAATAGCCAGTTACTCTTAAATTGCATTGAATATTCAATAGTTGCTTGTTAAATGAGTTAAGACCATGTACCTTTTTAGATATGTACTATCTGAATACAGTGCCCAAAGGTAGATAATAAGGCGTTTGGACTCGTCTGTGCAGAGTCTAGTGCAGATTGTGCACTTGACACTCCCGCAGCGGCCTGTTTCATACATTTGAAAGCTAATCTAGAGTGAACAAAAAATCCAACAATTTGATCCCCGAATCACCCCAATAAATTTAGGGGATCAATTTGAATTGGGATTCAAACAGTCCTCCTCATCATACTGTTCACACTTTGACGTCATGAGACCAAGATAACACCTTAGAATTCATCAAGAGTACCTCGCCATTGAAAGGCTTCAAGCAGGATGCTCTCAGATGGAAGTGGCCACTGAGCTTAGAGTGTCACAGAGTGTCATCAACAGATTGCAATTCAAACACAGAGAGACTGGAAGAATCACAGAAAGACAAAAAAATGGACATTTAACCAAGACCATTCGTAACCATTTACATCAGTATGGTCTGCATGTTAGACAACCGGCAAGGGTACCTGACCACACCACCAGCCACATGCATGGTCCAGGTAGCATCTATGCTGGATGAGGCACCAGTGGCCCTCAGTACTGTTCACTAATGAAAGTCATTTCACTCTGAGCAGAAATGATGGCCGCCAACAATGCTAGAGATGTCAAGGAGAGCACTATGCATCAGTCACTGATGTCACCAGACAAGCGTTTGGTGGTGGTGATGTTACAGTCTGGGCAGGTGTGTCTAGTCAATACAGAACTGCCCTGTACTTTGTGAATGGTACTATCACAAGCCTCTACTACTTCAATAATATCATTAATCCAGTCACTGTGCCTTTGCATGAAAAACACAAGGCTAATTTAATCTTCATGGACGACAATGCTCCAGCTCATCGAGGTCGCATCATTACGGAATGGCTGTTGGAGACTGGGATACCTCAAATTGAGCGGCTGCACTTTCTTCATACATGAAACCCCTAGAAAACCTGAGTCATCGCGTAGCAGCTCATAATTCTATACCACTGAACCTCAATGATCTGAGGGATGCCCTTCAAGAAGAGTGGGATGCCTCAGTAGTAGAGAGGAGTGAACAGTAAAATGTTCTAGTTCGATTAGAACCTCAAATTTTAGTGTGTTCGGTTCGATGTTCTATTCGAACTAGAACTCGAACCCCATTATATCAAGGGGAAGAAAATGTTTTTTAAATTTTTTTATACCTAACGGGTGAGGAAAGCTGAATTACACCCATAACTTAAAACTGTACGTGGAACAAAATTTGCTCAAAGAGTGCTAGAAAAAATTGGGCAAAAATACTTCATTCCTTTCAATGGCTAACTGAAAAATGGGGATGGTTTTGCAAGAAAGGGTGATTATGGGAGGGCTGGTAGCAACTGCGGGGCCCCTTTGACACAAAATTTGAAGAGGTGTGTTTACAATTACTGAACCCCCAAAATTGCAAAAACTAAATTTTTTGGGGGTATGGTATGATTTAGCAAAACCAAGCACTCCGAAAATTATACCCTGTATTGAAGTATATGATAGAAAGAAAAAATCATGTATCTAAAATATAACCTTTTTTATTTTGTAGGGTAAGTGTGGTAAAGGGAAGGTTCCGACGGGGGCCCCCTTTATTTCCCGGCGAAATTTTAAACCCCTTGTGGGGTTTAGGGTCCCTTCAGGCCAAGTAGGGTTAGTTTATATTAAGATCTTTTTTTTTTTGCTTTTGGGGGGTTGACATCTTACTTTTTTAAAAAACCGTAATAAAGGTTATAAATTTTAGATACATAAAGTTTTTCTTTTGAATTTGGGGAATTCTTTATTATTTTTTGGGGGGACATAGGTTTTAACTTTCGTTTTAAAGTTTTTTTAAAACTTAAATTTTTTTAAGAAAAGAAGCCATCTACCTAACTTTCCCCACTATTGGAAATCCCAAGGGGAGGGAAAAAGCTACTAGCTAAAGCAATCTGTACAGTACAGAGAGTGACTAAAAATGGCCCTTCACAAGGCAAAACATGAAAAAATATAAAACAAAGGGCCCTGTGATTTTAGCAGCCAATAGCCCTACAAACCCCACGGGGGACTATTCTGACCCTTCTCTTTTGCTCCCCGATTTGGGGGCCCCAAAATTTAAAAAAAGGTATTGGGGGCGGGCCCAAAAAAAACAGAAAACCACTTTAAAAAAATAAACTGAAAATGGATGGTTTAACTAGAACTTTAAACCCCGAACGAAAAGTAAAAATTTCGGTTCGAGTTCTAAAAAATTCGAAAAACCTACTAGAACTTTAAATCTACAAAGGGTTTTTAAAAACACTACTCATTTTTTTAATAACTTACTTTGAACAAGGGATAGATTTTTAACAACCCGCAATGGTCTCCCAAAGGGCCCCATTTAACCCCCATTATTGAGACACGACCAAATTTTTTGATGGGGAAAACCCTCCCCCTTGTTGGCTTTTGGGTTTTAAATTTAAAATTTAAAAAATTTAAAAAAATTTAGATGGGAAAAACCAAACATTGCCTGCAAGACTTAAATGCCCCACTTTTAGGGAAAAAAAACACTATATTAAAAACTTTTATTTTTTCCAAAGCATTTCTCCCCAAAAGCCAAATAAAATCAACTAAATTTTTGGGGTAGGGTTTCTGGGAAAGGGGAAAAAAGGGGGGGATACTAAGTACTTTTTTAAAGGGGGTTTTACATAAAACATTAAAGATGAAGGGCCTTTACTTTAGAATAGGTTTATTAATATGGTTTTAGCGGGAAAGTTGGGAAACGACATCGATCGATAGTTGATAGTCCCTGCCACCCCTCGATAAGGTTTTCGAAATCGATCATCTCCATGAACCAAAAAAGTCTATGGGGGAAACAACAACACCCTTAAATTTTTACAACCCCCAAAAAAGCTGGAGAAAACTGGGAAATTTAAAACCCCCAAAAAGTCAAAAGGTACCGCTAAAATCTTAGGGACAAACACTTAGGGTATAAAACCACCGAAAAAAAATCACAACCATTCACTTCCCTTCTTCCTTTTACCACAGCATGACCCTTAAAAACCCGCATCACCCCCAAATTAAAAATTTCCAGAAAGGGAGTATAAAAATAAAAACCCCTCATTTTCTTGAACTAAAATTAAAACCCTTCCGGGAAACACATGACCCCAAACCTCATGACCCCCACATTTAAAAAGGCCCCAAAAAAAAAACCCCAACACCCCATTTAGTTTCACTGGGCATTTACTATACCCTTTTCCGGGGGCCCCACATACCCCAAACCCCGCAAAACCCCCACAATTTTAAAAAAACCGAAAAAGGGGTCTTTCC
>JAODAL010037736.1:0-40052 GCA_025379985.1 Phyllomedusa bahiana
AATCTTTCAAACACTACTTTTGAATCCAAGGTTCCGTTCTAGGCCTCAATGGAATATGGTCCGTCTCATGACAAACACCTATGACACCTGACTATAATCTTTAACCTTCGAAACTAAATCCCCCCTTTTTCAAAGGTATTTGTCATAAAAAGTTCTTCTATTGATTATTAGAGGGAGTGCTGGGTTTCAGTTGCAGTCTCTGTTGATTTAAAAGAAAAAATTGTGTTATATCTTTAATTTTTTTGTGAGGAAATCTGCAACAGAGGATGCAAATTTAATTTCCAACACAGATGTGAACCAGGTCTATGCTTCTAATAGTAGAATGAACCTAAAACCTATGTATGTAGTTGGAACTGTTCAGCAATATAACTAAAATAAAAATAATATGCTCACCTGCATTATTAGTGCAGAAACAGATTTTGTTACCTTATTTTTCTGCATTAATTTGATTTGAAGTTCACCACCCCCTTCCAGGACACCCAACAAGGCATCCAGGCAGCAGATAGCTACATACACTAGTATCCAGGCATCAGTTGGTGTTCTTCAAGGTGAACAACCTATAAGAACAAACTATAAGAGGGTCTGACCTATTTATTTTTATAGAACTGTTTCCAATAACTTAAAAAGCAGTGTTAAATTTCAGTGTGCTCTACAGAAATTGTTATAATACACATTGATCCCCCCAGTTGGGCTTACAACATAAATTTCAGAGTACCCTATGACTATGTTTTTGGAGTGTGAGGAAAACCAGAGTACCTTGAGGAAACCCACACAAACACAGGGTATAACATACAAACACCTTGCAGATATTGTCCTTAGCGGGATGTGAACCCAGGCTACCAGCGCTGAAAGGCAACTGTACTAACCACTGAGCTTCAATGCTGCTCTTTGGTACATTACAGTCTCATGTTTTCCTACAAGTATTTTGTCACAAGTTCAATGTCATATAAGGGGGTGGATCCACTGTTTAGCCATGGTTTGGTATAAGGTCTCGCCAAAAGCATCCACTGAAAGCAAAGGTAAATACTTGTGAGTCACATCCACTACGAGGGGATATTGAGCACTGTAGAGAGTAGCAAAACTAAACATTATATCAAGGAGGATTAGAACCAAAGGGCTTAATACCATGTAATAAATGATCTCTGTTTTTATTCTTAACTTTACTAACAGCTTGTTGCAATATTATATCCTCTGTGCTGAAGCTTTCTGATCTTATGCTTCTTCTCCTGAACATAGTACCTCCATAACTACAATTCATTTTGCCTTTAATAAAATCTCGCACCGGAAGGGTACTTATAACATGATGAGGATGGGAACTGGCAGCATGAAGAATCAAATTGCCTGATATTGGTTACACATATGTAATGGTCTCTATCTTGCTTATATTTATGTCATCCATTAACAGCAAATCCAGAAAAGAAATCTTAATATCTTGCAACTCAAAAGTAAATGACAAATTAGCACTCTTATCATTAATGTATTTTACAAATTCCGGCACGGCAGATGCAGAACCTTGCCAAATTAGTATGGCAAATTGCCTGATATTGGTTACATATATGTAATGGTCTCTATCTTGCTTATATTTATGTCATCCATTAACAGCAAATCCAGAAAAGAAATCTTAATATCTTGCAACTCAAAAGTAAATGACAAATTAGCACTCTTATCATTAATATATTTTACAAATGCCGGCACGTCAGATGCAGAACCTTGCCAAATAAGTAAGGCCATACCAGAAAATGACAGACAAAAAAGGGTTATGAATAGAGATGGGCGAATTTCTCAAAAATTCGGTTCGGTCATTTCGCCGAATTTCCCGACAAAAATAACTTCGGTCCGAATTACTTCGGGACGAATTGCATTAAAAAACAGCAATATTTTCCAGCTGCACAGAGCCTGCAGGTTGGTATAACCGTGTGCCATGCTTAAAAATGCAAGGGAGCTTGGTTGGCGTTGATACAATGTTGTGTTTTTAGTATGACAGACCACATGATGACAGCTGCCAACTCTTAAATCGCTTCACCTAAAAATTCCCTGGGCACTTAAGAGGGCAAAACTGACCAAAAACTGAAGGGGGAATGTAAGCCTTAAAAAGTCATGCCAGCGACAGCTGGAAAAAAAAGCTGAGGGCTCAGGTGGCAACATCAGTGACAGAGAGGTAGGTGAGCGGCGGCAGCCCCCACAGCAGCTTAGGTCAGAGAGTGTCAACAATGACATTCTGGAGGTGGCAAAAACAGAGTAGGACCAAAGAGTGCACACATGACAACAGGTGTGTGATTTGACGCATCAACAGCAGCAGGAGCCATTGAGAGTCATGACATGTGCACAGTCTAGACATTACAAGATGTGGCAAAAACAAGAGTATGCTCACTGAGTGGCAGAATGACACAGTGGCGTAGTTCACGCAGCAGCCACGCAGCAGCAGCATGAGTCATAAGTGGCACAATGACAGATGTGAAGTCACTGGCAGCAGCCGCCAGCAGCATGCATGAGGTCAGACAGTGTCACAATGAACACAGTGTGTAGGTCATGCAAGCATGCATCATGAGTCAACAGTGGCAACAATGACATTCTGAGATGTTGTAAAAACAGTAGTTAGGCCACAGATCTGGAACAAAGACTAGAGATTGGAAGGTACGCGGCAGCAGCATGAGGTCAGAGAGTGGCACAATGACATTCCTGGAGGTGGCAAAAACTTGAGTATGGCCACAGAAGGGCCCCCACTAAAAGAAAAAAAAACCAATGACAGAGAGGTGGGAGGTGAACGGCGGCAGCAGCATTAGGTCAGAGAGTTGCACAATGACACAGTTGTAATATGGCACGGTATCATCAGCAATGATGTCAGCAGTGGGCAGCGAATGACATTCTGGAGGTGGCAAAAACAGGAGCATGCTGCGCACAGAGTGGCACAATGACACAGTGTGGAGGTCACGGCAGCAGCAGCATGAAGGTTCAAGACAGTGGACAAGGGACAGTTTCTGGAGGTGGCAAAACAGTAGTAGGCCAAGAGGGCACAATGACAGAGAGTGGAGGTGACACGGCAGCAGCATAGTCAGAGATGCACAAGACATTCTGGAGGGTGACAAAAACCTGGAATAGGCCACAGAGTGGCACAATGACACAACAGTGCGTAGGTCATGGCAGGCACCACGGCAGCAAGCAAACATGATGTCAATACAGTGGCACAAAGACAGAGTGTTTAGCGTCAAGAGCAGCAGCCACAGCACAGCATGAGGTCATACAGTGGCACAATGACACAGTGTGTAGGTCACGGCAGGCAGCAGCATGAGTCAGTAGACAGTGGCACAAAGACATTCTGGATGTGTGCAAAACAGTATGTAAAGGCCACAGATTGGCACAATGACAGAGAGTGGAGGTTACGGCGGCAGCAGCATGCGGTCAGAGAGTGCACAATTGACATTCAGGATGTTGCAAAAACTGGAGTAGGGCCACAGAGTGGCACAATGACAGCAGAGTTTGAGGTGAACGGCGGCAGCAGCAGTGAGACATAGAGTGGGCACAATGACATTCTGGAGGTGGCAAAACAGGATTAGGCCCTCAGGCACAATTACAGAGAGTGGCGACACAGCAGCAGCACATGAGGTCAGAGGTTACACAATGACACATGTAGAGGGCACTGCAGCAGCAGCATTAGGTCAGGCAGTGGCAACCATGACATTCTGGAGTGGTCAGAAACAGGAGCCTCACAGAGTGTGCAGCAATGAACACAGTGTGGAGGTCACGAGCAGCAGTCAAGATTAGTGTCATGACAGTGGCCCAATGACATTCTGGAGGTGGCAAAAGCAGTAGTAGCCACAGAGTTGCACAATGACAGAGAGAGAGGTGGATGGCGCAGCAGCATGAGGTCAGAGAGTGGCACAATGACATTTCTGGAGGTGTCAAAACATAGTAGGCCACAGAGTGGCACAAATGACCAGAGAGTGGGGGATACGGCAGCACATGAGGTCAAGAGTTGCACAATGACATTCTGTAGGAGGCACAAACTGGATAGCCACAGAGTTGCACAATGACAGAGAGTGGAGTGACAGCACAGCAGCAAAGAGGTCCAGACAGTGCACAATGAACATCTGAGTTGGCAAAACAGTAGTAGGCCACATAGTGGCAACAATGACAGAGAGTGATTTGACGGTGGGCAGCAGCATGAGGTCAGACAGTGGCAACAATGACATTCAGGGATGTGGTTAAAAACTGGAAGATGCCACAGAGTGGCACAATGACAGAGTGAGGTCACGTCGGCAGCAGCATGTGGTCAGACAGTGGCACAATGACCTTCTGTGGAGGTGGCAAAAACTGGAGGTAGGGCCCACAGAGTGGCCACAATGACAGAGGAGTGGAGGTGAGGCTGGCAGCACATGAGGTCAGAGAGTGGCACAATGACATTCTGGAGGTGGCCAAAAACGGGATAGCCAAAGAGTGGCACAATGACAAGAGGTGGGATGTGACGGCGGCAGGAGCATGAGTAAGGCAGTGCACAAGGACAATTCTGGAGGTGGCAAAACATAGTAGACCACAGAGTGGCTCAATGTCACAGTGTGTAAGTTACGGCAACAGCCACAGCAGCAGCAATGGAGGTCAGACAGTGCACAATGACATTCTGGACGTGGCAAAAACTGGAGTAGGCCACAGAGTGGCACAATGACAGAGAGTGGAAGTGACGGCAGCACCAGCATGAGTCATAGAGTGGCACAATGACATTTGCCTGAGGTGGCAAAAACAGGAGTAGGCCACAAGTGGCACAAGTGAAACAGTGTGGAGGTTACGACCAGCCGCAACAGCAGCAGCATGAGGTCAGACAGTGGCACAGTGCCATTCTGGGAGGTGTAAAAACTGGAGAGAGGCCACAGAGTGGGCAACAATGAGAGAGTGGAGGTCACGGCGGGCAGCAGCATGTGGTCAGACAGTGTTCACAATGACCTCTGTGAGGTGGCAAAAACTGGAGTATGCCACAGAGTGGCACAATGACGAGAGAGTGGAGGTGATGGCGGCAGCAGCATGAGGTCATTAGAGTGCACAATGACATTCTGGAGGTGGCAAAAACAGGAGTAGGCACAGAGTGGCACAATGATACAGTTTGAGTTACGGCAGCAGCACAGCCGCAGCATGAGGTCAGAAAACGGTGCACAATGAAATTCGGAGTAGCAAAAACTGGAGTAGGCCACAGAGTGGCACAATGACAGAGAGTGGAGTTACGGCAGCAGGAGCAACATCATTAGGTCATAGAAGAGTGGCACAATGACACAGTGTGGTGTGTCACGGCACAAGCAACACAGCAGATATGAGGACATGATATGGCACAATGACAGAGTGTGGAGGTGGGTGGCAATCCAGTCCCTGGTAAAAGATGTTTGGTGGCAGATGGAGAAACTGTCAGCAGATGTTTGGCATCATGCGGTGTGGGCGGCATCTAGGAAATGGCTGGGTGGGACAGGTTAGTTTGAACCCACGACTCATTTCTCACAGTTTGGGTGAGGCGTCCATGGCTGATGTAGTCTGACACGCTAAGGCATTGGTTGTTTGGAAATCCTGGCCGATCCACGCCTGTTCATCTTGACAAGTCAGTCGTTCCACATTTCCCATGGACAATCGGAGTTCTCCTTGGTTAACGATGGCCCCGCCGCACTGAACACCCGCTCTGATGCCACACTACTGGGCTGGTCAATGTACAGCTCTCGCAACTGCAAACTCGTCAAAGTTTGCCCACACATCCAGTTTGGCTGCCCAGTAAGTTAAGCTGCATCATCTAACTGGGGTGGCAGAGTGCTGTCCAAGTAGCCACCACCTGTTGGTTCAGGGTCTCTCCAGAACCTGCTGCTGCTGGCGACTGCACCTCCTCACTAGGGCGGGTTAAGGAAGCTGCTCTCAGTGACATCCAGACTTAGGTTGCTGCTGATGGAGCGGGTACTTCCCTATCCCCCCACCTTTCCCCCAGCAGCCCGTGCGGCAGTAGTACTGGAAGCGCTGAAGAACCCCCCGGTCAGACCTGTCAGAGGAGGGACATGCCGCACATAGGCAGCGCCAACTGACTACGGAGGATTTCCCTATAGTATTTGAGTTGTCCCCCTCTCAGCTGGGAAAAAGGCTCCCATTTTGGACCATTAGCGAGGGTCCAATATGGTGGAGAGTCAAAGTCGATCCCTCTTCCGGATGCAGACTATCGGCTGTCACTAGCCAGGCAAATCAGCATGCTGCGAGGCCATCTGCACAAGTGACTCTGAGGGGCTCCCTGGCCCTTTCCATCTCCACTGTATTACTGCCTCGGTGCTTGCGGGTCATCTCTGCCTCGTCTTCCTCATCTCCATCTACCTTCTCCAGCTGCTCCTGCTCCTCCTCTCTTGTCACCATGGTGAAAATCCACTCATTTCACCAGACAATGCTTCTGTACCCAATGTCCTCCTCCTCCATTTCAGTCCCCACCGGACTCATGTTGGCTGCGAGATGTGTGCTCACGCTCTCCAGGCCCCCTGCCCGAGACCTAGATGTTTCCAGCATCTGATCCAGGACATGAAGCATGGATGACGTTAATTCATCCCCGTATCCCTGGCGACTGACAAATAACGTGGCCTCGCTTGAATGGCCTCAACAAATGCAGGGTCACGCAATCGAGCTGCGCCATCTCAGCTGACATTCAAAGTTACACAGGAGAGTACTTTCCTGTCCGCCTGATCATCAAAAATCGTTAATGGCATTTCTCTGTTCATTCCTAGTCGGACCAACAGTGCAAGCTGGAATTCCAATGGGTGGAAACACCGCATATCTAGTGTGTTGGGGGGAGGTGCCGTGCTGCCCGCTGCAACTCGAGTGAGGGTGTTCCAGGCTTTGTAGGAAATGGATGAAATGCATGCACATTTTCTGGCCATTTTCAGAATCATCTGAAGAACTTGGTAAGACTTCAGAATAGTGTTGAGCGATTTTTATCGACAAAGTTGAAATCGGCAAAGGTTTTTATGGTGATCTAATTTCCAGATCATTCGATAATTAAGGTTAAAATCTGAGCATCATCTATTTAAGACGCGCCCCTTTTTCGGCGCTTCCTGTAATTTTGGCGGCCGAGCAAATCAGATTATAGAAAAGATTCAGGGTGAGAGTGTGTGTGCACGTCATGTACTGGGATGTGTATGGTTGGCGATTGGCTGGAAAAATCTAATTACCAACGTTTTACATAGAACAGAGCTGTTCTGTTTCAGCCCCTCATGTCCTCTCTCTTCAGCGTCTCATAGGGAAGGAACGTGCGCTCTGCCTGTGGCCACACAGCTCAGGAAATTAGTCTATTTCTGCACAGAGAAACCACTGCTATTAGCTGTGATCCTTCCAATTTAGTTATATTAGAGATATATATATTTTATTTAGTTATCTATATAATTTTAAAGCAGCATCTACCTGTAAAGTCAACGGCGGAGGGAGCGGGTGGGTGGGGCCCCGCGGTCGAACACAGACAAGCTCTATCTATAAAGACATTGGATAAAAGTTCACCAAGACATAGTGTATATATTGTAGTGGAATATCTTTATTATTAAACAGTTTGCAATTGAAGTATTTCTGGAAAATTTGGCAGTCGAAACATATAATGGATAAACAATCATTTCTAGTAACATGCAGGTCTCGTTTGTTAGCTTCGAAAACTCCACTTTTATTATCAGTATACATTTCAGAATAGGTGTTCAATTTTACCCATTACACCTGTGACTGTTTGAATTTCAACCTTGTCACTTAAATTAACAAATCCAGCAATCCTTGTAGACAGCACTCAGCACAGTTGTTTGTTGCCAAAAATACCGTGTATCATACTAAAACATCACAGTTACCGGTGTTTTTTGACTTTTGCGCACCCAGTGACTGGTTCATTTGACGCGCATCTACGTAAGTTCGTTAAAACAAGCAATCCATATTCACCCACAGTTAATTGAAAAAGGGAGCAAAAAATCAGTTTATTATATCAAAACAATAAACAGTTACGTGTTTTTTGACTTTTGCGCACCCAGTACATGTTCATTGACGCAGCATCTACGTAACTCTTAAAACAGCAATTCTAATTCACCACAGGTGAATAGAAAGGTGCAAAAATACCGTTTATTATATCAAAACATAACAGTTACTGATTTTTGACTTTTGCGCTACCCCAGTACTGATTCATTGACGCAGCATCTACGTAAAACTAAAAACAGCAATTCTATATTCACCAATGTGGGGGGGGGGGGGGGGGGGGGGGGTGAATTGAAAGGTGCAAAAATTCCGTGTATTTAACGCAAAACATAACAGATACCGTGTTTTTTGACTTTTGCGCACCCAGTACTGTTTCATTGACTTAGCATCTATACGTAAATCTTAAAACAGCAATTCTATATTCACCACAGGTGAATTAAAGGTGCAAAATAAATACCGTTTATTATATCAACACATAACAGTTACTGTTTTTTGACTTTTGCGCACCCAGTAACTGTTCATTGACGGCAGCATCTACTTAAACATTAAAACAGCAATTCTATATCACCCACAGGTGAATTGAAAGTGCAAAAGAATACATTTATTATACGACAAACATAACATATACCTGTTTTTTGACTTTTGCGCACTCCAGTCGTTCATTGACGCAGTCATCTACGTAAATCTTAAAACAGCATATTCTATATACACCACATGTTAATTGAAAGTGCAAAAAATACAGTTTTATTATATCAAAACATAACAGTATACGTGATTTTTGACGTTTGTGCGCACGCCATTACTGTTTTCATTTACTCAGCATCTACGTAAATCCTTAAAACATCAATTCTATATTCACCACAGGTTAATTGAAAGAGCAAAAATACAGTTTTATTATACGAAAACATAACAGAAACCTGTTTTTTGACTTTTTGCGCACCCAGTACTGTTCATTGACTCAGCATTACGTAAATCTTAAACAGCAATTCTATATCTCACCACACAGGTGAATTGAAAGGTGCAAAAAATACAGTTTATTATATCAAAACAAAACATATTACGAGTTTTTTGACTTTGCGCACCCCAGTACTGTTCATTGACAGCAGCATCTACGTAAATCATATACAGCAATTCTATATTCCACCACAGGTGAATTGAAAGTGCAAAAAATATCCGTTTAAAATATCAAAACATAAACAGTTCGTGTTTTTTGACTTTTGCCGCACCAGTACTTGTTTAATTTGACGCAGCATCTACGTAAATCTTAAAACAGCAATTCTATATTCACCACAGGTGAATTTGAAATGAGTGCAAAAAATTACCTGTTGATTATATCAAAACATAACAGTTACGATGTTTTTTTGCTTTTGCGCACCCACAACTGTTCATTGACCAAGCATCTATGTACAATGTTAAAAACAGCAATTCTATATTCAACCACAGGAGAATGAAAGGTGCAAAAAATACAGAAAAATATATCATCACAAAAACCTTTACGATGTTTTTTGACTTTTGCGCACACCATATACTGTTCAATACTGCAGCAACTACATACGAAAATCTTAAAACAGCAATTATCTATATTCACCATCAGGTAATGAAAGGTGCAAAAAATACAGTTTATTATATCAAAACAAACAGTTACTGTTTTTTTGACTTATTGCGCAACCCAGTACTGTTAATTGACTCAGCACTACGTAAATCTAAAACACATGCAATTCTATATTCACCACATTTGAATTGAAAGTTGCAAAAATACAGTTTATTATATCAAAAACATAGACATTACGTGTTTTTTGACTTATTGCGCACCCAGTACTGGTTCATTGACGCAGCATCTACGTAAATCTTAAAAACAAGCAAATCTATATTCACCACAGTTTGAATTGAAAGTGGGAAAAAATAAGTTTATTATATCAACATAACAAGTTACTTTTTTTTGACTTTTGCGCACCCAGTACTGTTCATTTGACGCAGGCCGCAAAAAAAAAACAAAAAAAATCTACGAAATCTAAAAACGAGCAATTCTATATTCCACCACATGTGAATTGAAAGAGTGCAAAAAATACCGTTTATTATATCAAAACATAACAGTTATACGTGGTTTTATGACTTTTGCGCACCCAGTAACTGTTTCATATGACGCATGCATCTAACGTAAATCTTAAAACATCACAGCAATTTCAATATTCATCACGAGTGAATTGAAAGTGCGAAAAATAACCGTTTATTATATCAAAACATAACATTTTTACGAGTTTTTTGACTAGATTTGCGCACCCAGTACCTGTTCCATTGGACGCAGCACTTCTACTAAAACTTAACACAGCAAATTCTATAGTTCAACCACAGGGTGAAAGTGAAAGGTGCCAAAAAATACAGTTTATTATACGAAAACTATAACAGTATACCTGTTTTTTTGACTTTGCGCACGCCAGTAACTGTTCATTGACGCATGCACTACGTAAATTCTTAAAACATTCAATTCCTATATTCCCACATTTAATTGGAATGGTGCAAAAAATACAGTTTATTATATCCAAAAAACATAACATTTACTTGTTTTTTTGACTTTTTGCGCGACCAAGTACTGATTCATTGACGCAGCATCCTAACGTACATCTTTAAAACAAATCAATTCTATATTCACCACATGTGAATTGAAAGGTGCAAAAAATACATATATTATACCAAAACATAACAGATACGTGTTTTTGGACTTTTTGCCCAGATCCAGATTTGTTGATCAGACACCCTTGCAGTTAAATTTGAATCCAGAGCAATTTTGTTTTGATTAGAGGGATTTGAGAATATCAGGATTTGCCGCTTATAATAAGACTTTTCCAAAACTATTCCATACCTTCTCAAATTTTTATATTTCTGGACAGGAGCGAAAGGCAGAGGAAGCGACAAAGAGGGGGGTAGCACATGGAGGTAGAGGACGAGTAGAACGTGCTCCTACCATACTGCGACAACACGCATGCCAGCGGATCGTCAGTTGCAGGACCGTCAGGCCCTTCCATCGCTGGTCAGGGCCCTGTGAATCTAATAACGAACACATCGTCGCCAATCTGTCATTCAGTGGTTAATGCAACCTGCATCTAGCAGTCTTAACCTCCTCGTCCCTCCCAGACCCACGGCCAACAAATGTCGTCATCACATCACAGCATCCGTTCCAACATGAAGCAGAGTCCAAATGTCAACTCTCGTTGACCCACCACAGTGGATGAATCCATTGTCCTGAAAGACCTCTTGATTACAAAAGCGGTTGGGGGTCAGAGGTCATGTTAAAAGATCAAGAGGATGATTTTAGTCTGCTCCTGACGCCCATTTATAATACTGATGCCACCAAGAGGTTAAGGAAGCCGGTCAAATCGTCAAAAACCCGGCGGTCTGCAACGCCCTTGATGTGCCCTCTTTCTTGTAGCCCGCAGCAAACAGCTGCAGAAAGTCAGGACGGACCAAGTCACCTGTGTTGATGATTGATGTACGACATTGCGTATCATCCTTGTCTTTTTCCTTCCCGTCAGAATTTGCTTAGCGATCGCGTTCATCATGGACGAGGAGAAGACGAAGGGGTAGTGTCCAATACGGGTCCCGGCCACAAAAAGGGAGAGGGCGATCGGCAAAGAAGTCCGCTGATATGATTCCGCCAGCCACGGTCAGGCGCAAACCCCGCACCACGCTATCCGCCTTCAAAAAGTTCCAGGACATCTCAATCCTGGGCCTTCTTGAGCAAGCCTCTTTGATTCACCCAGGCGATGTCCATATTGCCGCCTTTTATTTGCCGTAAACTGCATAAGTAAAGGCAACGAACTCCTTAATTGGTTTAACCACACCAACAAGTCTAGTCACATGCAGCAAGCATGGTTTGAAATGGAGGAACACTTGGCCCAAAAAAGGGCCATAGACCCGACCAGCCCCGGGCCTCCAACCACTGTCACAGAAAACGCCTCTGTCCCTCCGCTCCGTCCTCCTCCTCCTCGCCACACCAAGCGTTCCACCGCTGCCCATAGTCTCTCAGTGGATCAAGATCAGGGATCACCTCTGCTTCAGCCTCCACCGTCGCCGAGTACCACCAGCAACCACCAGAGGAACCCATCCTACCCCTTCTCCTTCATCCAGTTTTGACGACCTGCACGTCCGAACAGCTGCCTTTCTAAAGCCAGCCTTCTGTTCTTCCAGGTTTGGGAACAGAAGAAACACTTTACCCAAACCATCCCAAGCCAAAAGCCTGAATGTTCGGCATTGCCAGCTTTTGGCCTTGGAAATGTATGCCTTTCCGTCTGGTTGACACCAGATGGGTTCCAGCCACGTCATGGCCTACCCACCTCGCCTGCCCCCAATAACCAGATGCAGAGCAGGGCCATTTCTTTGCCCGAAAAGTCCCCCCACCCGTCCCTGCCCTGGCCAGCCACGTGTCATCTAAAATTTACAAGCGCGTTGTCCTTCCATCTGTGTCCGTAAAAGTCCATCTCAACCACCGACACATGGACTAGTAAGCAAGTGCAATGCCGCTATATCTCAGTGACAGCTCACTGGGTTAGCTGGGGTGGAAGTCCTCTGGTGTGACGGTGGATCTCAAGGCTCGGCTCAACGTCTTCAAAACTGCAGGTATGGTAGCAGGCTCTTTCCTCCCAAGGTCCTCTGGTGGCATCACGTGCCCAGAGACACAGGCCGATTAGAAATTAATCTGTCTTTGGAACCGCCTCCACACAGTGTCAGGAGCTGTTTACGGCTCTAAGCAACGAACCGAGCGCTGGCTTGGGGACAATGAACCTTAGTGTGCCCAGGCAAGGTTGGTTTGCGGTAACGGGCGAAATCTGCTGGCCGCCCTTTAAGATCGGTAGCTGGTCTCACATCCCTTGCCTGGCACATGTCCATGAACCTTGTCCGTCCAGAAAATTCAAAAAGAGCTACCCGGGTCTGGACTGCCTGCTGAAGAAGGCTCGAGGTCTGAGTTCCAACTTCCCGTTCTCTACCACTGCTTCATCCCTCCTGGCCTGCTTGCAGCGTCAAGGCTCGGCCTCCTCCGTCAACCGTCTCATTTGTTGACGGGCAACACTCTTGACATCCCACCCTCCACATGTCCAGCGATTGTGGCAGCAGCGTCAATGCCATTACGCAGTACTAATTGACACATGGCCTTACAAGCTGCGGTACGGACCTCGGGGTGTTGAAACCACCGCAGAGTGGAGGCAGGTGAAATGAGCCTGCACCATCCTTGCCAGTTTTGAAGAAGGCCACCAACATAATTCAGTGCGGCACAATGCCCTTTTCAGCACTGAGCATTGTGGTGATCTTAGTTCTGGAACGATCGTGGGTGGACACTCCTGAAACAACAGGATTGTTTTCCCGCCAGCGACGGAAGGAGGAGACGGACACAGATGCGGACATGGAAGCCTTTCTCTCCGGCAAAATCCACAAGGCCCGACAGTTTCACAATTCATCGGTCTTCATTAGGCAGTAGGGTTCCGGGTCCAGAGCTATGCACAGTGTGGGCCGCATCAGCTCTCAGGGTGCATCATCTTAGTCAAGCCAGGGTCAGTGTTTTGAAGCTTGCCGGAGGCAGCGGAGGAGGAGGGAGGAGGAGGTATTCCTAGACACAACCGATGTACCCAGACAGTCCCTGCCTTTGAAATAGGTTGGCGCGACTTGAGGCGGCAGGAGGAAGATGAGAAGATCAGTATTGCTAGGCCCCTCGACCCAGAGGCTTGGGAAATCAAGGCTCCATCTCCACATGAGTGCTTGATGCTTCATTTTCCCTCCAACAATGATCCTCGCATTAATGCCATCAAAATGAACAACAGTTACTGTGGCCACCCTCCTGGATCCCCGGTACACAAACAAATATCAAGCACTTTCCTTCCGACCCACCCACCCAAAATAGAGATAAAAATGCAGGAAATGGAGACCTTCTGATTGATTCAACTGTAGACATCTGGTGCGTCTGCTTCACGTTCCCCAAATGTCACGGTGGAACAACATCAGCGTACGTGACAGCAGTATAGTGCCAAGTAGTCGAGCGGCAAGCAGCAGGCAAGGGTGGCAGAAGCCTAATGGGTGACCTCTGGCAATCTTTGTTTACCACCTCACCAACGCATGCAATTGCAGGCACACATCCCAACACACAGAGATCAGCTTAAGATCTATGGTGCACGACTGATCTGCGTTCCTTATTTTTCAACACCGATGTTTTTGCAATGGTTCCGGACCCCAATAGACCTTCTCAGGTGTAATCCAAAATGGACGAATGGCCCCGACTTGGCTCGTCCGCCATAGAGGTTTTGCCTGCCCAGCACCAGCTGTCATATTCTGAGGCGGACCTTCAGCACATGCTGGAGTAGTCATTACAGACAAACGCATCCCGGCTTTCCACAGATAATGTGATCGTTTGACTTTCACAAGATGAATCAGGCATGGATCTCTGTATGAGTTGTGGCCCCCCAAATTGCCGAGGGTCACCCGATTAGGTTGCCGGTCTACTTCACATTCCTTTTCAAACAGAAATGTCCTCTTGAAAACTTTTTTTTAAAATGATCATTTTCTTACTTGCAATTTTTATTCTCTTTCCCACATTTCATTTTGATGGATTTTGCTGTGAGATACTGTAAAATCCACAAGGTTTCATTACAACCGTATTCCACTTTACTCCACTTTATCTTAAGAAGTTTTCGCATTGTCATTGGTTTTGGAGGTCATTTTTTGACTGTGAGATACAGCCAATAATCATGGTCCTTTGGAACAGAAAATGTGACTTTCTAATTGCATTTCTCCCTCAAAATTTTTAATAGTGGCTGGAGAAGTCATATTTATACATGTTATGGGTTCATGTTGCCTGTGAGATACAGCTATAATTATGGCCTTTGGAATAGAAAGTGGCTTCTAAAGTGCATTTCTCCCTCACAATTTTTAACAGTGGCTGAGAAAGTCATTTTTTATAATTTTTTGGGGCATGCTGCTTTGAAATGCAGCAATACAACAGATCCTATTATAAAAAAATGTTTTTATCTAACAGACATTGTTCTCACAATTGACCAAAGTGGCCTCAAGGGGTCATGCATTGAATTTTTGGGGGCATTTTGCTGGTGACATGCAGCTCTACTCAAACAGTTTCTATTCTAAAAAATGTTGTTTCCTAACAGACATTTTGTTTCTGCACAATTGTCAAGAGTGGCTCAAGGGTGGATGGTTGATGTCAGAAACAGGATAGGTAGGACACTGTTAATGGACACATATTGCAAAAATGACTTGTTGTTTTGTCAAGATCCTTTAACATATGCTATCAATCCTGTATTGAGACAACCCATTTAATCCAATGAAAAAAAGAGAAAACAAAGACATGGTGGATTCCATCCTATTTAGACAAATGTGTTTTTCTAGAATTAAAGTACTAAAAAACTTGCATTTACAAAATAGCTGTTTAAAAAATTCCTCTGAATTGTACAAGGGATGTACAGGAAAACTTTACCAGATGTAGGTAATTCAGAGAATAAGGAGTTTATGGAGCACAGACAGAGAACAAAGTACAGAGACCATTTCCTCCAGCACATGAGTATAAATGAGAAAAAGAATGCCAAGATAAAGGGCACCTGGTGTAACAGGAGCGTTTACACACACCAGAATTTCCAAGTGAAAGCCTCAATAGGTCCACACTCATACGGAGGGGCAAGCGCTACCCAGGTATTTTACTGTGGTACAGAGGAAGGCTTGTAGTTCTCACACTTTCCCTCGCCACTCGCTTCAGCTCGACAAGTTTTCGTTGCTGCGTCATCAGGCATTTTAAACCTCGGTTAATAGATGACGGACGCCAGCCTGGGCTTTCACCGCACCCACTGTAAACTCCGGCCCTGGGTCATGCTGTGGCCCAGACAGGTATAGACAATGTCCAGTGAAACTAAAATGGTGTGTTGAAAGACTCCTTTTTCCCATTCACTTTATAAATGTGGGGGTCATGCAGGTTTGGGGCTCTGCTGTGCCCGGACAGGTATAGTCAATGTCCAGAGAAACTAAAATGGTGGTTTGAAAGACTCCTTTCCGCACTTTTTAAATTGGGGGTCCATGCAGGTTTTGGTGCGCATGCTGTGGCCCAGGACAGGTATATGTCCAATGACTTAGTGAAACTAAAATGGTGGTTGAAAACTCCTTTATCCGGCACATTTTAAAATTTGGGTCATGCAGGTTTGGTGCTCATGCAGTGGCCCAGGACAGGAAGTCAAATGTCCAGTGAAACTAAATGTGTTTGAAAGACTCCTTTTTTCTCTCACTTTTTAAATGTGGGGGTCTTGCAGGTTTGGGGCTCATGCCTGTTGCCCAGGACAGGTATAAAGACCAATGTCCAGTGAAACTAAAATGGTGTTGAAAGACTCCTTTTTCCAGGCACTTTTTTAAATGTGGGGGATCATGCAGGTTTGGGGCTCATGTGCTGTGGCCCAGGACAGGTGATAGTCAATGTCCAGTGAAACTAAAATGGTGGTTGAAAGACTCCTTTTTCCGGCACTTTTTAAAATGAGGTGGTCCAAGCAGGATTGGTGGGCTCATGCTGTTGCCCAGGACAGTATAGTCAATGTCCAGTGAAAACTAAAATGGTGGGTTGAAAGACTCTTTTTTCCGGCACTTTTTAAATGTGGGGGTCATGCAGTTTGGGGCTCATGCTGTGGCCCAGGACAATTATAGTCAATGTCCATTTAAACTAAAATGTGGTTTGAAAGACTCTTTTTTTTTCCGGCACTTTTTTTAAATGTGGGGGTCAATGCATGTTTGGGGCTCATGCTGTGGCCCAGGACAGTGTATAGTCAATGTCCAGTGAAACTAAAAAGGTGAGTTAAAAAGACTCATTTGTCGGCACTTTTTTAAATGTGGGGGTCATGTCAGGTTGGGGCTCATGCTTGTGGCCCAGGACAAGGTCTAGTTCAAAGTCCAAAAGTTGAAACTAAAAATGGGGTTGAAAGACTCCCATTTTCCGGCACATTTTAAATGTGGAGGGTCCATGCAGGTTTTGGGGCTCAATGCTGTCGTTCCAGACAGGGATATCAATGTCCATTTCAAGTAACATGATGGTTCAAATCATACTGCCTTCTGGCACTTTTTATTTGTGGTGATGCAGGTTTAAGGTCAGGCTGTGGTACAATACAGTGATAGTAAATGGTCTGTGACTTTTTTTCTGGTGACTTTTAAAACCTAAGTTGTGTGCCTAATATGTAGGCGTATCCATTTGACTGTTGTGGATGTTAATTTTCAGCTTCCACCAGCCTTGTTTGGGTGTATAATAAGTGTTGTTTTGCTCTCCCATAGAACTTTAATGGTAATCGCTCATAATCCGATGCTCACTATCGAAAAACCTTATCGATAGCGTCCGACTATCGACTATCGATCGATCTCGAAGCCAAACGCAATCGCTCAACACTATTCAGGAACCTTTTTCACCAACCAGATTGAACACATGGCCATGCAGGGCGCATGGACCATCCCTCCCGTGCAGCGCGGAAACATGTTATCTCCCCGGAGTAAAGGACATGTCTGGGGTGGTGGGCCCCCCCCCCCCCCTGACCGTAGTTACAGCTCCAGACTCACCCTGTGCCGTCACCTTGGAACATAAACGATAAGCTCAAGGACCTGGCCCACCTTCTTTCTACCTATTTATGAAGTGCTGGTACTCTGCCTTTTTGGAAAAGAAATTACGGCTTGAAGCTCTCACTTCGTCTCGGCACCCCCATTAGTTTCTCTGAACGGTGCAAAGTCCACCATTTTGGGAAAAAGGGGGGGATGCAGTACCAAAAAAAATTGGACAGGAGGATGGTCAGCTTCTGCCCTTAGGAAGGTTGGAGCATACTGTTTTCCTTTTTAAAAAGCCTCCTGAAGATGTGGGGCCTTTTAGTAGCGAAACCCCGGCCTGGACCGGGGAAAAATTTTTCCCAAAAAGAAAACTCCCCTTTTGCAGAAAGGTGGGGAGCCTTGACTGGGGGCAATGGCAGTGTGCCCTGGGCGTGCTGCGCCGTTGCTGCGGCGGGGAGGGTGGACCACCACATCTGAGCCACGTTTTTTCCAGGCCACGGAGGGGAAACCTGCGTTTGACGAAGGGCCCGGGGGCCAAAAGTTAGCTCCCCGTCCCCGCTTCAAATTTTTCCCACAGATTTACATATACCCTAGTGGTCTCCGGTTCTAGCAAAGAACGCCACTCCGCCGAGAATCGGTTTTACCCCCAACGTCCGTCTGAGTGACTACATCGCCGCTCCCCCTCGCCGACCCCCTGTCCCGCTATTTTTCTTGGACCTGAAAGGGGGTTTTTTTTCCCCCCATGTGCTTCCCCCCCGACCTCAAATGCTTTTTACCCGCTGACCACGGCCACACAACCCATTTGCTGGCTGCGCCGCTCCCCGACGCGCAAGCTGACGCCCCCCTTCTCTGAGATGATGAACCCCCTTGCCTCACCGGCTCCCAGTGCGTCGGCTAAATCATTTCTATTTGTTTTTCATCGCCCTTGCTGTCCTCATCACCGGTTTGGGGATGCAAGGGTGACCCCCCAAACAGACCCCCCATGCCACTCTCCCATTAACTTTGCGCCTACTGCAAAAAAGGGGGGGATGGGGGCCCCCCTTTTCATCGCTGCCAAGTACTGCTGACTCCCCCCTCCTCAAATTGTTCACCTGTTTTAAATAGTGGCGTGAGCCCAACCCATTTAGACCCTCGTGAGGGAACCGGAGGGACAGGCGGGTTGAGGACAGGTGAGGGCCGCTGACCCGCTCCCAGGCCAAATGCCAACTAAGGGTTGTGTCTAACTTTTTCCCCACCGACTCTTGGGTGGGGTTGTAGATGTCCCTGGGGGGGAAGTGGAAACCTAGTCAAAAATCAAAAAAACCCATGGGTTGGGGTCAGCCCCACGGCCGCTGATGACAGGGCAGTTTGTGGCCTCACGAGTGCCCCCTGCTGCGACGTCCCCTGATGTGCTGAGACCTGAGCCTGCTCCGGGAATGTTTTGCCACTGCCACTCGCAGGTGAAAAACCCCTGCACCTGTCTGTCTGACATTTTTTGTTTAAAATGTGCAGACCTGTTTGCTGAAAATTCTGTAAAAGATAAATCACACCCTGATTTGACCCAATGCCCCCCTTAACAAGCTTGGGTAACCCTTGGATAAAATTGCGTCCCAAATGGGCGGGAAAAATTGACTTGTATTTGCCTTTTTTAAAAAACTCTGTGTATTTTCTGTATAAAAGCAAAACGGCAAAATTAATTTTTGGGAATGAATTTGCCAGAATTTTTTTGGGTGGGTGTGGTGAAAAAAAAGTTTCTTTTACTGAGTACAAAATGAAAAAAATACTTAGTTAACCCCTTGGATGAAAATTGCGCAAAAGAATTGAGCAGAAAAAAACTCCCAGTTTTACCGTGTTAAAATGGGTTTTTTTAAAACCAAAAAACACCAAACAAAGGAAAACTTGAAATTTAAACCTTCGTTGTGAATTAGCTAAGGAAAAATTTAAATTTTTTGGCGGTGAAAAAAACTTTTTCTTTAGCACCACAGCGCGAACAACGTTTAATTAACCCATGGATGTAAATTGGCCAATAGATTTGAGAAACCAAAAACTACGAGCATTGTAGCGTGTTACAATGCGTGTTTTTTACGCTAAAACAAAAAAAAAAACTTTTAAAAACCTTCCTTGTGAATTATGTCAGGAAAAAATTTTTTTTTTGGCGGGAAATAAATTTTTTCTTTTAGTCACCACAGCAGCAGAAACCAAAGTTAATTACCCCTGGATGTAAATTCCAAAAAAAATTTTTGTGAAAAACCAAAAACTGGAGCTTTGAAGGTGTTACATGGCGGTGTATTTTACGCAACAAAAAAGGGGAAAACTTGAAAAATTTAACCTTCGCTTGTGAATTTCTACGGGAAAAATGTTTTTTTTGGCAGTGAAATAAAACGTTTTTTTTTTGTCCCACAGCGCAAACAACGCTTAAAATTAACCCCTGGATGTAAAATTGGGCAAAGAATTGAGAAACCCAAAAAAACTCGAGTTTGAAGGTTTAAAAATGGTGTGTTTTTTACGCTACACAAAAAAGGAAAACTTGTAAAAAACCTTCGCTTGTGAATTATGCTACGGAAAATGTATTTTTTGGGGGTGAAATAAAACGTTTTTTTTTAGTCACCAAGCAGCAGAACAATGTTTAATTAACCCCTGGATGAAAATTTTGCGCAAAAGGATTGAGCAGCAAAAATCAGCTTTAAAGGGTTTGTTACAATTTTGTTTTTACGCTACACAACAAGAGGAAAACTTGTAATTAACCCTTCGCTTGGAATATGCTACAGGAAAAATGTATTTTTTTGCGGTGAAAAAAAGGGGTTTTTTTTAGTCCCCAGCAGAGAACAACGCTTAATTCCCCCCTGGGAAAAATTCGCAAAAAAAGTGAGCAATCAAAACTACGAGCTTTGTGGGGTTTTAAATGGGTGTTTTTTAGTACACAAAAAAGGAAAATTGTATTAAACCTTTCGTGTGAATTATTACAAAAAATGTTTTTTTTTTTGCGGTGAAATAAACTTTTTTCTTTTAGTCACCACAGCAGCAAAACAACGCTTAATTAACCCAGGATGAAAATTTGCGAAAAGAATTGGCAGCCAAAAAATGAAGGGGGTTTTTGTTTTATAAAACTTTTGTTTCTTTAAATGAAAACAACAGGAACAGGCTTAGTCCTTTGGGAAAATTCAATGTGATGTGAGCAGATAGCTTTAAAAATGTAATGCAGGCATTGGATGACACTGAACCTATCCAATACCCCACAAATCAAAATAGAAGGTTAAGTGAAGCAGTTCTGAGACAAGCTGAGACACCCCCCAAAAAAACGCTGTAAAAAAATGATTTCTTTGGTTCAGTATCACGGGGCACCGCGGCAGCACCTTCCCTAGTCAGGACAGTGAAGCGGTATGGTCCCGCGTGCGCCCGGCTTTAAATAGTGCGGTGAATCACAGAATCCCCCCGGTCTTGATTGGCTTCATCTCTGCAAGTCATGCAGCTATGCCCTTCTTCCTCCCCGAGTTCTTTTCCCCAGTAACGCCATGTCTCGCAGCCATTTTTTTTCAAACAAAAGCACACTTCGTTCAAGCAATACCCAAAGTTCGACTTCTTCCGAACCGAAGTTTTCCTGAAATTCTAAACGAATTCCCCTTGTTTGAATCAATTCGCCATCTCAGTTATGCCCGAAAAATATGGATCTCACTCCCACCAAGCAACATAAATGTTTGCTAAAAAAGGAGAGTGGGGTAAGGACCCATAGGACAACCTTGTACCTGCAAAAAAAGTCTTGTTATTAAAAACAAAATAATTATGTTACAAAAGGAAATCCATGACTGTAACACTATTTTCCTTCAATAGTAAACTGTATTTGGTGAATTTATTAATTTATTTAATTGATGAGTGAGAGCTATCAAAATTCTGGTTGTGTGGGATACTTGTATACTAGGGAACTATATCACATAATACCCAGGCAAAAGTGGGTTGCCAAGCAATAGTACTCCTAGCCTTGAAAACTTCTCTAGAGTCCCGTATGTAACTCAGGGAACGAAAAACAAGAGGCCGTAAATGCATATCAAGCCATGCACTAATATTTTGTACTAAATTATGGGCCTAAACAGTGGAGGGAATGTCCTCTTATGCACCTTTGGGAGTGCATGAAAAATGGGGATTTTGGAAAATTTTATTACCATACTATCCCTTAGGAATCTACTATCAATAGCAAGAAACCTTCTTTGACCAATTTTTGTACTTGTTGGTCAAACATGTGGATGGGATCACTATCCAAAGCTTTGTAAAGTCGTTTATCCGACAGTATTTTATATATCTACTGACAATTTAAACCACTGTCTAGGACCACCACTGATCCCCCTTATCCATAGCCCTGACTACAATGTGAGAATTATATTGTAAATCTTTCAAAGCCAATTTCTCTGCAGAGGTCAAGTTGTCAATATGAGAGTGGGATTTAAGGTATAAATCCTTAAGTTCTGTTTCCACCAAACTTTGAAAATCATTCATAAAGGATGCTCTAGACTGTATAGGGTAAAAAATCAATATTCTTAACTCGCTGTAAAGCAACATCACCAGTATCAATGAAAGCTATATCCCTATTCTCAAAGTCCAGATCAGTTAATGCCACAGATGATAATTGCTCAAAAAAAAAAATTTGGCCATGCAGATCGTTCCCTTGAGGAAGCCCTTCCTTCATCTACATTGTCCGTGCAGTGAAAAATGTCTTTTTATTGTAAGTAGCATGATGAAACGATTAACATCTTTTAAGGCATTACTGTATATAAATCAAAATCCGAAGTTGGTGCTAAATTCAGACCTTTGCTTAGCATTTGAACTTGAGTTTCAGATAAGCAACAAGATAAGTTGAGGACAGTTAGTTCATCTCGTTCTTTTACTATGCATTTTTCCTAATTTATAATTCTGTCTAGATATGTTCCTTTGTGGTAGCATAGCATGGTCAAAAACCTTGCCCTTCTGGTGCATTAACCGTTCCTGCATCCTCTGTTTGTCTGAGCAAGTTTTTTGAGGGTTAGGGGTCTCCTTTAGAGTACCATGAGAGTATCCTACTCATTCCCCATAACCATCAAAAATCAGAGGTGTCCATATTTCCATCAGTATTGTCCATGTCATATGGAGAAAATGTGAACCTCAGTTGCCGTCTTACTCATTTTCAGAATCGATCTCAAGCCTCCAGAGGAAGCATCCCCTTGCCACTTACACATATTATTTTGCATAATCTTGAGTATCCCTGCTAAATTTGGATTGTTTTATTTGATTAATACTTTTTTCAAGTTTTGTAATATTTTGTTTCAATTTTTCATCCAATTTCTTGAAAGCAGGGTCAGTGGAATAAGGCAATAAAGAGGCATCCAACTGTTACAATACTGAATGCTCATGTGTGACAATGAGTTGCATGAGTTTTTGGAACATACTATTCCGTTCATCGGTAAAAATATCATCCATTGTGAAACTGGGTCATTTATGCAACCATAAGCCAGAATATCCTTGTCAATATAGGACTGCAAAATCATACAGTCCCACCATACTTTAATTTGTTGGACCAGGACTTTCTCCAGATCCATCATACTCTGTTTTAACCCCATATTATCGTGTGGAGCATCTGACATACAGTACCTTCTCCAAATATTTGCAATTCTTTATCACATCTTACTGGATTGTCCACTGCCATGAAGCTAATAATATTCCCCTGAATTAGTTTGTGAATCCATTGTGTGTTATATATATATGACCGTCAAAAAATTATAGGTCCAAAAATATATATAAACATGCATCAAAAAGAAGCAGAACCAATCAGGAGCTGGATCCACAGCAAACAATAATATATCAAAAATAGGAAAATATCTGCTCACCAATACTGCTCAATCCATAGTCCGGCTTACATGTCTATTGTGGTGTGGTGCAATCTTTCTATAATGGAGATAGTACACAGACCAGTTCATGGGGGTGATTGGAGAGAGTCCCTTATTAATTGTGAGGCATTTTGAATACTAACCCTATACACCAGGTATCTGATGGGTTTAAAGGGATTTGGCCAGGAAGTGAGTTCCTTACGTCTTATGGGCTTAGGGAAGAATATAAACAAAGCCTGCTGAGTCATGAAGGGCTGCAGGAGTGAGAGGGAGGGTGTGAGCATAGAGCGAGGAAGCAGGTGGCGTCTCTAAAGTTTACTCAAATAATAACATTACAACAGTGGATTCTCTATACAGCAGACAGAGTCATACACTGCACTTTCTCCCCAACCCCTTGCAAGCTCCCCATGTCCCTGTCATCAGATAAGAAGTGCAAACACGCAATCGCGGCCAAATCAGCTCCTGTCAGCTCCTGGTCATGTCTAATGTAAACTTTCAGGAAACTAAGGGGGACTGGGCAATGCTGTAGCTCGCACAGGCTTCACTTTTTGTAATCACTGATCACAAAACTGATGTGATGTATCTATATTGATTTGTGTTTGTGCAATGTCTGTTCATTTGTTGCTTTTTATAAGTAATTCTGGGGTTAAAAAAACCTTTTTTCTCGTGGTTAATCGGGAAAGCTATTTAAGGGTGTTTCCTGTTTTATAACATTACTATCATGACCATCTATCAGCAGGCTCGAAATGCGTAGACATTAGCATGTGTCTGTTTTTTCAATTTTAAATCATGTTTTATTGAGAGATACAATAAAGTGCGTTTTTTATGAATAATTGGAGCGAGTTCTAGAAAATATTTTTCATTGGGACAAAATCATCATCTAAAACCCCGGTGTTTCTTCCCTGCACCGAAAATATCATCTAGAGGATATGGATTGAGCACTTTGGGTTTGGGGTGGATTTACCCTTTTTTTTGATGGGTACAAGCAAAAAAGGGGGTAAATGAGCCGAGGTCATGCCCCAAAAGACAAAACTGGATATTTGCCTATACGGGTATCTTCCAAAATAATAACGACTAACAAAAAAGGGGGGGGAGGGCACTTAAGTAGTAAGGGCTTTAAAATTTTTGGTTTGGGAAAATGGGTTGTTGTTGGTCCCTTAAATAACGGCAGGTGTGCGCACACACCCTAAAGCAGCAGGGAGCCAATGGTGGGAGAGCGGAAGGGTGTAGGTACGGCTGTCAGCAATGGCCACAGCGCAACCCCCACATGTGAGCAGAAAGAGATGAGCAGCATGACTTTTAAAGAATAATAATGCTGCATGGTAGTTATTACTACGTGCTACTGGCTAATAAAGACACTTTAGCCCAAACCCTAATTTTGCTAAAGCCTTTCTTATTCGGTTGATCCTTCATAATGAGAGACATGATATTTTTTTCTTTTGATCATATTCAAACCAATTTGACCATCTGAACTGTTCCTCAGCATAATTAAGCAAGGTTTAACTACTTTAAATGTTATCAGGAAAAAGGGGGATTTAGTCAAGTTATGAAGGTTAAAGTGCATTAAAAGGGGCATAGATGCACATGATGAGAACATTATTTCCCATTATACAAGTCACGGTTAGACCACCCAGGGAATTTTGGGTGAAAAATTTTGGGCACCATGCACGGGAAAGACTTTGAAGATTGAACAGGCAAAGGCGGGCAAAAAAAAATAAAAAAAAGGACTGGGTGGATACTACACAAAAATTGGGCAAGTTTAGGGTTATTTATTTAAGAAAAAAAGGGCTTCGGGGGGAATAAAAAAATATTTTAAAAAAATAAAGGTAAATAAAGATCCTTCCCAAATTTATTTATACAAAAAGACTGTTTTAAAGAACAAGGGGCATCCTTTACGTCTTGGGGAACAAAAATTTCTAATAAACATAGAAAGGGTTTAATTTACTGTAAAAACGTGAGACTATGGAATTCTCTCCCCGAGGACTGGTCATGGGAAACAATAACCGAGTTAAAAGGTTTTGGATCATTTTTTGGGGGCAAAAATATAACGTTATAGTGACTAGGATTCGGAGGGGGGTTTTACCCAGGGATTTTTCTGATTGCCAATTGGTCGGGAAGGGAATTTTTCCCTAAATGGGAAAATTGGGTTTTTCAATCATGGGGGTTTTTCCCTTCCCTCGGATCAACACCTTTAGCCAACAGGGAATAGATGGAATTGTTTTTTTTAAACCTAAAACTATAAACTAGAAAGGCTAAGCTTTTTAGCTTTTTTATGGTGTATTTTAAAACAAAAACTGAAAATTTAAAAAAATGTTGTTAATATTTGGTTACTTTTTAGCATAAATATATTGGGGTTTTATAATCCTAAAGAACATCCCACATGTACTAAAAGGTATATGTAGAACAGCAGTAACTCCCCCCCTGAAAGATTTTTTGGGCCAAAAGAAATTCTCAGCCACAATAAATTTTTGGCAGAAAATAAAATTTGGAAAAAGAAACCTACCAAATATTAATTTTTTTACGGCACATTTTTAATAGAGTTTTAAATAGGGCAAGAGCTCATAAACCCTTATTTATGATTGTCCCCAAGGTGGTGTAAGCTTGATTAGGATGTGTTCTCCATTGCAGTATGTACTTATTCCAAAAAATTATTTAGATAAACAAAACCCAAAAGGCAATTTAAAATATTTTCTTCTTGAAAATATTTTGGGGATTTTGGCAGAAATTTGAAAAACCGTTCAAGTTTGCAAATTTAAAAGGATTTTAGGAAAAACATGTTTTCACACATGATATTGTTTGCAATATTTTTTAAATTTCTGAAAGCCATATTACCTATCAAACCTATTATTTTTATCAAATTATTTAAAGGTATTTCTATCTCAGTTTTTAATCTATTCACTTCTACATTTTTGTATGTTTTCTGTTAAAGCCAATTATATTAAACTTAGTGGCTTGTCAAAAATTTTTTTCAAAATTTTGGAATAACCTTTCCAGACTAATCATAAAAATTTCTCAAACTTTGGCTCCCAAACAGAGACATTTTTTAATCATTTCATATTTATAGAATAATGATATGTCAAAATTAAATAAATTTTTTGTGTCTGGGATTCACTTTTTCACTTACATAGGGAAACAATTTTAAATTGCCCCTTCCCCCCCTTTTCCTGGTATCATTCCTTCTTTTTACTAGCATTTTGTTCCTTTTTTCTATTTCACAATTATGGATCTACTTTATAAAAAATTCCATTATCTATATTACTTTTTTTGACTGCCCAAAGGCCCAATATCTAACTTAACAGAAACCAGCAACAAAAAGCCATTAAAACAGGAGATGTAGAATTATTTATTTTCAATTTTGACTGTATTTTGCTTGACCTTCCAATCCAGTGTAAAATTCTAATTGTTTATACCATAACAGACTAGGGTACCAAATAAAAATTTAGATCAAGGGTTTGGCAGGTCTAGAGATGGTGCTGTGGGTGGTCTAGTTTTTGACTTGACACAGGATTCCAGCAACTATACTCCAGGAGGTGGAAATGGACAAAGTATTAATACATGAAGAGAGTGAAATATATAAAATTTTATAAGCAATAATATCAGTTTTAATGGGATTAAATTGGGCAATTTCTTGCCTTGTTTACCAGTGTCGTCATTTTTCTGTCAACTTTGTCCCTTATACCAGTGGTATATTGACCTCCAATTTCAGTCCTTTGTCCTCTGTATACCTGGTGTTTGTGTATGTAAGTACCTTTATTTTGAATCATGAATTACTCATGTGGTCATCGTCTTGGTGTCTCCTACCATCAAAGTCTCTAATTCCTTTAGGATGAGCAACATCAGATACCTCAAATGCCACATCCCAGGTTAGCCTTCATTAATACAATCATAATTACAGAGAGTCCTCTACCAATTCCATAAAGACTGATATAAACTTTTCCAACCTAAAACTAACTTGAGAACATTTTTATAAGAAAAGTAGCCTCATATAAAAACTTAGGGTAACATGTATGAAGCCTGGTGCCGACATGCTAATTCTAAATCAATTTAGAGGAGTGTAGAATGCGGCAGTATGTATGAACCTGTCGTATGTAGGTTCATAGATCTGGCGTGTTATATGCCTTTTATAGCATAGCATATCTTTGGCGCATATATTTGGCGCATAGCATATCTTTGGTACATAGCATATCATATCTTTGTTGCATTCAAAAGTGCCGTGTCTGGTGCAAATTTTTGGCATATGACTGTTCATACATCTATAGTACAGCCCATTCATGCATGTCGCCTTTAGTCTCATTGGTGTCCCACAGAATGACATATCTTTTAAAATGGAAAAATAGAATTTACAGTAAAAATTATGTAGATTATTATTTATTAAGAAAGCATCTACTCGTCCCAGTCCCTATCCAAAGATGGACCCACAATGTAATTTTTCTCTTGAGTACACAAAACAGAGTTCATTCTTAACAATGCCTTTTTAGTTATATAATGGATTTTTTTTAGTGTGCAAGGAAATTTGACTACTAAGGAGAATAAACTCTATGGAGATAATGCCGCTGAGCCGCTATATGCTATTTCAGATAATATTGCATATATTCTGTAGAGTCGGAAATGGGAGTCATTTATTAAGATAAAAATGATCCAGTATCACAAATCCGTGAGTGGCAAAAGTAAGCAAACTCTTAGTTCTAGCAACTAAACGTTTCCAGTAATTGTTGATTAGCCCTGCATATCAGCTTGGAGATATTTTAGCCTATAATTCCATGTAAAACAGCTTTAACTCTGTTATGTTGGTGGGTCTCCTCATATGAACTGCTTGCTTCAGGTTTTTCCACAACATTTTTATTGGATTAAGGTCATCTTTGGGCTTGGCAAATTTCAAAAACTTTTTTTTTTCGTTAAACCCTTCCTTTGTAAAAACTTTTGTTGCTTTTGTGTTGTTTCCCGTTTGACCCAACCTTTTTTTTGGGGAGTCACTCACAAAACAGATGCATGCCATTTTTAAATTAAAAAATTTGTGATTAAATTCAGAATTTTATCATTTATTTTTAAAAACCCTCCAGATGGGAGCAAAATGATTTAAAAAATATGAACTTTCCACCACTGTGTTTTAAAGATGGCTGGATCCAAGCATAACACTTCACTTTTAGACCAAAAAAAGAAACATTATTTTGGTCTCATCTGTCTACAGAACATTGTTTTCCAAGCCTTTGGCCTTTTCCAGGTGGGCAGCAATTTTATTTTTTAAAAAAGCAGCAATCCCTTTTGATTTAGCTATAAAAAATAAAAATTGTTGTTTAAAAGGGCCCCCTCAACATTTAAAATTACCCCAATATGGGGAAAAAAAATTTTTTTAGGCTCCTTTTAATAAAGATTTTGGGGGAAAATTTTCCCGCCCCGATGAGCTCAACAAAAACCTCCCTTTTTTGAGGTCCCCAAAAATCCTTTTTTCTTGTTCCCCCCCGGTACATTTTTCCAAAAGATGTGTTATTAACATCAGACTTTTGATCTCTGTACTTAAAAAAAACGGCCCCCAATCTAACTTGGGGGAGACATGTATGACGGGTTTTTCAACTTTTCTGGCATAAATCGGCAAAGGAGCAGTCTAGATGTAAAAATGGGGCCCTAATGGAAGGGTGTTGGGGCGCATTGTTGTAAGCCCACACCGACCCCTAATCTTCCAGGGGGGGACATTTTTTTTTTTTTGGGGGGCCCTTGGGGGCTGTACAACACATCGTATTTACACCCCTCAGCAGCTCCCCCTCGCAACCCGACTGGGGTGCACAGACCCAGGTGGTACTTTTTTTTTTTTATAATTCTCAGGGGGCATAATGGTTCAGGGGACACCACTGGGTAAGGGGGGGTAAGGGCTACAGGGGGGAAATTTCATGGTACCCCTATGAGGGGCTTAGATGGGGCTTTGTAAGAGTAGGGGAAATTGGGGAGAGAAGTGCTGAAAAAAATTGAGGGTCAAGTGTTTGTTTTTTAAAAAATTTACAGTAAAAAGTCGGGAAAATATCATCATGGTGGTTGGGGCGATGGAGAAGAAGAAGAAAAGAAAGAACAACTCTTCGAGAGTCTCCTGTGAGTCACTAATTTTAAATTTATGTAACACTTATATGGGCTGCGAGCCTGGTAAGTGGTATTCAAACCTGTATGGTCATGTTGCCGGGAATATTGGTTGTGTATAAGGTTTGATTCGTAATTGCAGTTTTATTATTCGTCATATAGGTTGGTGATATTGGTCATGGTGTGGTGGTATTTTCGGTCACTGTGTGCTGGTGTATTGGGCTTAGTGGGTTTTGGATTTGGTTTTGTGTACAAAGTTATTTGGTAACTGTATGACTATTATTTAGTAGTTTTATACGTAGCAGATTGTGGTAAAGCTTTTTGTATATTTTGGCTTTGGTTTATGGTGATGTGATGTGTCGCATTATGTTACCAGGGCTGGTGGGGGGCGAAATTTCTTCACCTCGCCCTGAGTGAAATTTAGCCTAGAGACTGCCCTGGTCCATCAAGCAAAATCAGTACCATGGCTTCTATTCACTGATATGCTATTCTAATGACTTTTCTTTTCTTTCCAGCCTATCTATAGCCTTTATACATGTTAGGTGCATTACTAATGCGCCTAAGTTTCATAATGCGCCTTACACATAGGTGTGGCGCGAAGAACTTTAGACTCCATTTAAAATCGCACAAAAAACATTTTCATACATTCTGGCACATTACACACTGAAAACGAGACTCGACAATTCACTTCGAAGCGCCTTCCTTCATATATGTCTCCCTTGATAGTTATCCCATTGAAAACACCTGACTAATTCAACCTTCAAATTATTTGCTGATCATAGAGCTTCACATACTTTTACCACTTACAGATATGTGATATTGAATATTTCCCTTAATAAATAAGTGACCAGATCTATTATTAATAATTTTGACTAATTTGTGTGTTTTGGCTCTATTTTTCTTCTCTTAGGACTTGTATGAAAATCTTTTGGAGTTTTAGGTCAAATATAGACAGAAAAATAGAAAATTCCTTCAAGCACCACTGTACGGATATCTAATCATAATGTGGGTATAGTCTTTAAAAAACAAAAACTCTACAAATTGGTGATGTACATGAATAAGTAAAAGGATTGCATTCATGCCCATTACTACAACACACCTAAATCATTAGCGGAGCCGCCAATTGATTTCAGAAGTCACATCATTACTCAAACAAATTGTCTTTGTGCAGTCAAGGTGCTTGAAGTCATTGTAGTATAAATAAACCTGTATCTCGAAACTCCAACATAACTATGAAGACTCGTTCTGGATTGTTTGGCAACAAGATTATTGAAAAAAAATAGGTGATCAATACAGGAAAATGGTCAACTCACTGAAAGTGCCTGATAGCGGTTAAGTCAGTCACTGAAAGTGGAAAGCATATGGCACAATTTTAATTTACTTAAAACAGATAACGCTCAAAAGCTAATTTGCGCCCTTCCATGTCTGAGTGTAAAATTGCATACAAAAAGGATTACCCAGAGGTTTCATCAATTATAGAAAATAGCTACTGATGAAAAAATATTAAATGCTATTTACATTTTTCAAAGGGTCTTTGGGGAACTGCATTGGGAAAGGTTATACAGTCTGATGATTTTAATTTCATTTTAGTTGCACTGGGACTGATGCAGTTAACATGGGGGCATCTATAAGATTCAGGTAGTTGTACAGAGGGCACTTTCCACAGTCACTGTGTCAGTCCTTTATTCATTGGTGTAATTATAAGGGTGTAGAGGTCACACTATGACGAGGGCCCTGTGTAGGCCTTTCATAGATAGAGTCACACCAATAAGGTTGCCTACGGCACTGATAGGGAACTGAACCGTTCAACTGCTTTAAGTGCTGTTGCTTTATTTGTTCAGGTGGCCAGATTTTATTTTCTTTGCCTTTCACTTTCTACCAGACAGAACTTACTTATTTTTCCATACTTCATACCTGCATGAGCTCTTGTTGGATTACATATGGTATATCATATTTTTTTTCCGGTAAAACAAGGAGAAAATTCTGATATACATTATGTCATCCAAGAAAACATTGACTAATCATCACTATGAAATAAAAAGTATAGTTAAACCATAGAAAATCTAATTTATAGTGCAAGTAATAATAATCTTTGTTTATATAGTCACAATATATTTCAGAGCACTTTAGGTACTCAGTGATTATATATGACAGATAGATAGATAGATAGATAGAGAAACCCACGGTGGGCCCTTCAATAAGGTTGGTCACTGAGAATAGAAGACCTGGGTCTGCTATTCCGGGAGAAAGGCAGAGAAAGAGAAGCAGAAAGCAAAAGTTATGTCACGTATGTGTAGTCATGTACTCCAGCTGAATAATAGGCTCTATTGGCGACATGTATGAATGGGGCTGCGCCAGAAGTCTGGTGTCTTTTCAGCCCGACATCCGACGCATACCCGTTCGTGATAATTTTAAATTTCCCAAATGACAACATCAGGCGCATTACAGAACGTCCGCCGCACTTTGTAACGCGCCTGATTTCTGGGGGCATGCAGGAGGCGGGGCGCACTAGAACCGTATGAAGCTATAGAGTTATAGCTTCAGTATGGCAATTCCAGGTGCATTACTTTTGGAACAGGTAGAGCACTTTCAAAGTGGTATGCCTGAGCCAGAAGTGTCATCTTAGCGCTAGAATGCACCTGATTTATGACCCGCTGTAGAGAGGGGTCATAAATCAGGCGCATTCTACAAGAAACTGGTTATTTGTCGGTTTTTCAGACAGTTTGCAGTTTTACAAACCGTCTGAAAACCGACAAGCAACGCTCCCCATAGACTTCAATGGAAAATCCATGCAGCAGTCCCCACTGCACGGATTTTCCGATGGACATTTTTTTACACCACGGGCGGTCCAAAAAACTTAGAACATGTTCATTCTTCCGCCCGTTTTTCGGGCAGAACATGAACATGTGGGTGCGAAGGGGGAGGGCTTGAGTCTGCAAGCCACAGAGAAAAGACCAAATACCAGTCAGCAAATCTGACCGGTATTTGGTCTTTATCGTGTAAACGCGGCCTTATTATGTGCTTTAAAAATGCCATTTAATCGCCATAAATCATACATGTCGCCCTAAGAATCAACTCCACTGGTGGTCCCCAGTTATCCCAATCTGAGGATGTATGGATGTATGGATGTATGGAAAAATAGATAGATAGATAGATAGATAGATAGATAGATAGATAGATAGATAGATAGATAGATAGATAGATAGAGCGAGCCACTGACCATTGGATATTGTACCCAATTCATTTCTTTAAAACACTCGACTACAAGTAACATTTATTGTATAGATTTGTAATACACTGGATCATATGCTGTGTTTGCAGTTTTCTTATTTTATATTTCAGTGTTCACTGTGGGATACATATACAATATGTGCGTTTTTTTACCTTATATTACTAAATATATAATATCCATATTTCATTTCAGTTTGGCCCAGTATAGCGGGTGTCTGTTCTGTAATTACATTTTATCACAAAAGTCAATCAAGGTGTCTTTTACTGAACAGCAGTGGGAGAACTTCTGATCATCGGAACGAGTGAACAGCAAGCAGCACAACATAAGAATGCTGGAAGGACCTGCTGTCTGGACATATGGCTCTGAGATTTCGTCACTGACAGACCCAAAACTGTGAAGTGATTAATGATTTAATGTAGAGCATAATTCCTACTGAGTTTCAGCTTTGTTGAGCGAGAGTGTAGCAGTTTGAAAAAGAAGACAGCTGGGCTACCTCCAGACCCAAATGCAAACTGATTAAGAAGAGGTCAAATGTGAAGACAGATATATAAATGCTGTATAATGTTGATTGAACCATTCGAGAAAAGTTAAGCTCGAGTCGAACTTCACGATTTTTTAGAACTCGAGCCGAACATTTTACTGTTCATTCGAGTAAATATTTGCGTTCTACATCGTGTTCAAAGCGTTATTTTAATAGTTTTTAGGCGCATTAAATCAGTGTAAAGTGTGCCTGAAAGTACGATCCTCTCAGGTATACATTGCATAGTAAACATAATGTGCATTGGTTGTGTATGTAATGCGCCTATCTAGGCGCATTGCGCACGGAGGCGCATAACATATCATTACTAGTTTGTGTAATGAGCCTCGATAGGCACATTGCACACGGAGGCGCATAACATATCATTACTAATTTATATAACGCGCCACTTTTAGGTGCATTTCGACTCGAACTCGAACTTTTTAGGGTTCGATCATCTCTACATAATTACAATAGATTTATCTCTAGATTCAATGCCACAAATTCTGAAATGCAAAATCACATACATCCCTGACAAAAACGAATGTGCATCAATAATATAAGAAAAAATGTTGTTTTGTTTTTAAATTCACCGAAGCAGCAACGTTTCAGCTCTAAATAGAATCTTTCTCAAGCTTTGCTTAGAGCTGTAACATTGCTGCTTGGGTGAATTCTGTTTTTTGGAAGTGCTGATTATTTTGTATTTTTATTTTGTATTGCTCGGACTTTTGGTTCAGGTCTGCAACGGCATGGACCCATCTCATAAGTCTCCTGTGCTGCTTTTGTTATATTTCTCATTTGGCCACACAGTCCTGTAGTATATCCAATGAGTGGGTGACCACATACAGGGTAATTTGGTGCAAAATTATAGCCTTTGAATTTATAACAGAGAGTATAACACAAATGTATTAACATGTAAGGACACACTATCTATCCAAGTTTTATCTAGACACTTACAAGGGTTGCTGCTTTTTATGTTAAAGATCTTGCAAAAACAAGTTACTTTGCAATATGTGTCCATTAACAGTGTCCTACCTATTCTGAGATAACCCCTCTTGTATGGACTGCATCAGGTCACTATAGCTACATAAACGTACACGTAGGCTGTTTGGACTAGACATATATCTTTACTTCATCTTTATGAATAGGTGTATAAAGGACATAGTTCTATGACGAACACCTTAGGCAATGAAAAACATATAAATACGTGGCAGTACTTAGCTGTACAACATCTGAAGCACTATAATCATGAAGCACTATAGCTACATAGCTGTTCAATCTCTCATGATAGGCTGACAGCACTGGTTGCTATAGCTACAGACCTGGCTTCTACTGCAGCCTAGTAGAAGCCAGTAAACGCACCTCTGAATTCAAAATGAATTCAAAATGAAACCAAGAAAACAGCATTGAGATAAGATGAATTAATGTAGTGAGACAACCCCTTTAAGGGCGACATGTTTGAAAACTGTCCTAGCAGTAAGACTGTCCTTGTTGCCCATAGCAGCCAATCAGAGCTCAGCTTTCATTCTTTCAGAGCACTATATGAAATGAAAGCTGAGCTCTGATTGGATGGTTTGGGCTACAAAGAAAGTCTTAGACCTAGAAAGTTTTCATGCACGACGCCCCAAGTGTTTGAAACATGTATATAACTAAACCAGCTTTGACTCGGAGTCACTGACCATTTACCACTGGTGTTTCTATACCACAGGCACCGGCCTTTTTGAATCATTGTGTATGATAGTTAAGGAATCGCCCTCTATGATGTCCATATGCACTAAAGATGAGTTCACATGGCAATGACAAAATGCCATTCGGATTATCAGACTGGAATTTTATCGTTTTTTTGCATGTAAGGGGACGTTTTTTTGTCTGTGGTTTGTGGATTCAAGCCGTCTCCCTTCATATTGAACTCTTCATGCTCCTGAGAGGAAGAATTAACATGTTCTAAGTTTTTTGTTCCACTGGTGTTATAAAAAACCATGCGGCAGAAAATCCATGCAGTATGAACTACTGCACGGATTTTCTATTAAAAGGTTGTCTGTCGGTATACAGACGGTTTTCAAATCCGAAAACCGTCTGTAAATCCGACTGAAAACCCTGTCGTGGGGATGGACCCTAAAGTTTATGGTTCTTAGAATATGGCACTAAGGTCCCTTTATGCTTATATTTACATGACATTTTCTTGGCCAAAAAAAAAAAAAAACAGTTCATAAAATGCATCTTTTATTCAGGCTGCATGCATTTGGTTGTAGCTGTATCTTTTTTTTTTCTTTTGTTAGTGCATTTTTCTCATCACAAATCTTGTTAATCATCACATGATTTGCAATGTGAAAAAATAGTAGAAAAATGTCTTTTTAAAAAGGCAATACACATGCACACAAATATTTTTTGGTCTAGACGGAAGTTGCCACAAAGTACCTGAAAAAACTGTTACTCCTTAACCATGTTGGGTTTTTAAAAAACTGCAACTTACCCCCCCCTTCCCCCCCAAAAAAAAACCCCACCCAAAGTAAAAAAAAAAAAAAAAAAAATTGTCTACTGACTTCCTGCTAACACCTGACCACTGCAACATTTGGAAGAAAAAAAAATTTGTTAAAAAATGCAAAAAGCGCATGCTGTTTTGCAAAAACGCAATGTTTGAAATCATCCTCAAGCAGTTAAGTATAAAAATACTATATACATTTGGTAATGACAAAGTAGAAAGACACAAAATAAAGTAAACGTCATTAGAGATGAGCGAGCAGTAAAATGTTCTAGTTCGATTAGAACCTCGAACTTTAGTGTGTTCGGCTCGAGGTTCAATTCGAACTAGAATTCGGACTTGAACCCAGTTAAAGTCAATGGGAGAAGATGTTTGGGTTAATTTTTATACCTATACAGGTGAGGAGAAGCTGGAATTACCATCCATAACAGTAAACTGGATACATGGAACAACTTAGTGAAGAAAATAGGGCTCCAAGAGTGACAGAAAAAAATTGAGAGGCTAAAATACTTCATTCTTTTCAATAGCTAACTAAAGATAGGACAGCTTGCAAGCAGAGGCGTAGCTATAGGAGGTGAAGTGGTGGCAGCTGCTATGGGGCCCTGCATCCTGAGGAGGCCCAAAAGCCCATTTGACACATAGGAGATTTGGATATGGCGTGTTATACAATTACTGAACCCCCAAAACTGCAACTGAATGATTTAGCAAATTGAAGCACTCTGTATAATATATATCCATGTATATGAGAGTTAGGTATTATGTGAGCCTGCAAATGTCGCCAAATACCAGCTTCTAGGTGTGGGAAAGATGCAGCCAGCAGTACCAAACTCCCTAACTATTGATGTCTATGGAGAGGAAAATGCTATCTAAGAGCAGCCTGTACAGTACAGAGAGTGAGCTGCAAATGACATTCACAAGGCAATACAGTGAAATATATATAACATGGTCATGTGATTTTAGAAGACAATGAGAGCCCTACACCTCAGCGATGATGTTTTTGACACTTCTCTGTGCTCTGCACTGATTGAATGGCTGCCAAAAGTGCAGAAAGATGATTGGATGGCCGCCAAAAGTGCAGAAAGCCACTGAAAACAAAACTGACATGTCGAACTAGAACTTTACTTGAACGAATAGTAAAATGTTCGGTTTGAGTTCTAAAAATTCTAGAAGTTCTACTAGAACTTAACTTTTATAGAACAGTTCGATCAACACTACACATCATTTATAACAAAAGGTGAACACACAGTAAAAAAAAAATCCCAAAAAAAACAAAAATTGCACAATTACAGTTGAAAAACAATATTAAAAGTTTTTATATCCTGCAACATGATGCCATTAAAATACACATTTTTACCACATCAAGCAAGTATTTATAAAGCTTCAGTGATGGAAAATTTTAAATCATGCCTCTTGAATGGCGGTAGAAAAAAATAAATGAAAAGGAATGTGTCATTTCAGTGTCATAATCTGGATCAAAATAATTACCACATCCCTATAAAAATTCCAGCACTTGAGGGCTGTCAAAAATGGTGTCACCTCTGGGGGGTTTTCACTGTAACATTATTTGAGAGGATTTGCTAATAAGTATAGCATCCAAAAATTATTCCAACAGAATCTGTACTCCAAAAGAGGGAGGGTCTCCCATTTAAGCCATTTAACAGTGTATCCAAACAGGATTTTTTATACCGTGTGACAAACAGAGGTTGCCCTATTCAGAAAAATTGTATAAGAAACAATGGGTCATTTTCTCTCCTATTACTTCTTGTGAAAATTAAACATCAAGCTTAAACTACATATTACTAGAAAAAAAATCACAGCCCAATACTATAAAGTTTGTGAAACACCTACAGCTCTCCCTAAATTAATTCCATAAGCGGAGTGGTTTCCAAAATGGGATCATTTAGGGCACTTTCCAATATTTTGGCACCTCATGATTTCTACAAAAGTGAAATGGTGCCCGAAAAACATCCTACAAAAGAAGATCCAAAAATCCATAGGGTATTTCTTTATTGCTGAGGCCTGTGTTTGAATTAATCAGCATGCTAGGGCCAAAGGTGGAAAATTTCAAAAAATTGAAGAAAAAAGGTAATATATATTAGGTTGTATTTCTTTCTAATTGCTTGTTGTGTTACTGAGCAAATTAATTAAAATTGAATATCAGCCAAAATATCAATGAATACCTCATTATTGATACTTTTCCGGTATGCAATTTTGCCCTGTAAGGGCGTAATTTTGGCATGCATTTCGCCACGTATTTGCGCTCTAATATGGGCGAGATGGGGGCCGAAATTACGGTAATCCATAGTTCTCGTATTGTACGCGCGGGATGATAAGTGACATGTCAATTACTTGCGATGATTACGCGCCTCGAGTAATGCATGTCTATGGGGCCGGCGGGCTGCCGCCCCCACTCAACCATGCCGCGGGAGTACGTGTGTTTCAGTGCAAGTTCCGGAGACACACGATGTGTTGCGGCGCGTACGGTATGCGCCGCAATACATTGTGTGAACATTGCCTAAAACTGAGAAGGAGAGGATGTAAGTATATTGTGTCTTGAAATATGCTGGGCAAACTACTCAATCTAATAGTATGGGTGTCATCAATTGGTTGTGAGCCAGCATAGTGTACTACACGTAACTGTATAACTCGCACCCTTTATAAGCTTTATCTATGTGCAATAATAGAATCACCCCCAATATGAATGGTAGACATGTGCATGATTTTGTATTTTTGCATTGATTTTTCTGCATGCTGGTGTGAACTGGTTCTTATCTAATGTGCCGTTTTTTCCTAGGCAGTTGCCCCTCTGGTGAATGGGTGTGTGAGCATCTTTATAGTGAGCACTGGGGCTTATATTGCCTCTTATTGGGAATGGTTATTTGTCCAGCCATGGAGTTGTGAACATGGGCTTGTGTTTTTAAGTAAATAATATTCAATTTTTCCGTGATCTTTTGTATAAATGAGTATCTACAATAAAAATAGTTTTTAAAGTTTACCTTCACTTCACTATCATTCCTGTGAAACACCTTAAATGTTAATGAAGTTCTTAAATAGCATATTGAGAAGTTTCAATGGTGCAGGGTTTTTTATTTTTTTTTTTAATTTTTTTTTTAAATACGATGATTTAGGAATGCTTAATATATAGGACCCTTAAAGCCACTTCAGAAGTGAATTGGTTCCTAAAAATGTTTTGGAAATTTTCTTGACTATTAGTAAATTTGCTAAATTAAGTTTAGACCTAGTAAAAAAAATCAAAATAAATTAAGAAAATAATACCTTTATAAAGAAGATATATAGTAAAAAAGTTTATAGTACCAATATCCATTTTTTAGGCAGAGGATATATACTTTGAAAACTGCAAATGTTTCCAAATTTTCTGTAATTTCTTTTTCTTTATAAATAATCACAAAACATATAATGTAAACTATATATACACTAAGGGTGTAAGGAAACCTAAAATTTTATTTTTACACACTTTCACCCACCAAATTTTGAAACAGCAATTACTTTAGTAGCAGTGAACGTTCATAACCTGCACCAGCGTAAAAAGTATGACATGGCATATCAAAAGACAATTTAAAATTAAAAAAAATTCTAGTTATTAAAATCAATCAGGCTGGCTGGTGTCTACACTGATAAAATCTCCACATGTATAGCCCAGACACATACAAGGCAATGTTATCTGGTTGCATAAGTCTGCAATATGACTCATATTGTACAGTATACCACACTTGTAGGGTTTTTGCTTGATTCTGTAGACTCTGCCTGATATGAAAGTCACACAAAAGGTTTACTGGTGTATACTGAGCAGGCATATGCCAAAAAGAAACTCCTGGTGCATTATAGGTAATAAATACATTTGGTAAATATACAAAATCTTGTATTGACCAAAACTTTGAAAGTATTCCAATCTAAAATAATATTCCATCACAATAGTCATACTTAGGAATATTTGGCATCTTAAGGTGTTCTCGTGTTGTATGAGCTCTAAAAATGCCTTAGAAGTTTACATTCTCTTAGATAACCTGAAGTGTACTTGATGTGATGAAAGACATATCTTGTGTCCAGTAACTCCTCTAAGGAATTCCTTGCAGATAGCAAACTATTTAAGTTCTTCATAAAAATGTTTACTTTAAGGAATTAATTTTACGTTAAAGAAGCGTCAGCTTTCTTGGTATTCTCTAAGACTAATCTTTTATCAGCACTACTAGGTATTTCCAGGCCTGATATCTGTAGTCGAGGGAGGTCTGTCCCAGAAATTAAGCAAAAGATTGTTCCAGATCTGTTCTTCAATGCAATATCCTAGTAAGGTTTATTTACCCAGGTACAACTCGAAATTCCAAGATTAGGAAAAGACCTATATGTGTTCATTATCTCACCCCTCTGAAGAGTAACATTTTTTATCCATGAGTACAGGGGAATATGATT